>CAKAKR010068165.1:0-19737 GCA_916700685.1 Adelosebastes latens
AGAATGGGAAATCAATCCGTACTAAAGGGAATTGTATTGTTTTAGATGCATTGCTGGATCTCTTGGAGAAATTAGATCCGGTATGTAAGGAATATTTACCATGGTTTCCTATGGTCATGCATCAAATCAAAGCCCCAATGAAGAGCGCCGGGCTTTGAAGCAAATTTGACATAGTGGCCAAACCGTAGCATTACAACCTCCGTGTCCGTCACATGATGCCATTGGGCCCAAAAAGACTTTTTCCCATAGACTTACATTGGGAAACTGTAAATCAGCAACACTTGAATAGTCCTTATTTAAATCATTAGGTCCTAAAAGTTGTAAAATGCATTAATCGCAGAATCTGAAAATTTTCTTGCTGCTGTTCATGTGAGCAATCAAAGATCGAGCGTCTGAGAAGCGAGGTTAAAGCGAGGTCAAACATGAAGGATATTCCCACACTCAAACATCTTGTTGCCACGAAAATAGTAAACACTTTAAAGCAGCTATAATCAATACTTTTATAGTAACAATGCATAGAATAATGTGAAAACAAATATAACAAGGTGAAAGGGGTCACTCATAGTGAGGAACCTACAGAGAATAGTCACCCAAATCTGCAGCTCCCTTTCTTACTAAGCTTTTAAGTGAATTTCAGCCGATTGTTAAGCTGTCTGGCCCACAACTTTACTGTTTTGTTACACTCTCACCGCTCTCATAGCGTCGTTATCAGCCATAGCAGGTAGAAGTTTCAGCGAAAAAAGCTCTAAAAACCCACTGTACACCTGCTGAGCACCAAACAGCAGACAGACCCAGTTAGCGACTAGCTGGTTAACATAGTGGAGAATGTAGCAGCTAAAGAGACAGATATTTCCCTCAGGAGTTGGTAGAGTCCAAAAACAGAGCCAAAAGAGAGTGAATGTTGGACTCCAAATAAATGATAATGTTGCTCTGTATCTGCTGAATGTTTGCCATATCAACTTAAAAGGAAATAATATGCGCTCACAACTTGTTTCCGCTGCCCCCAAGTGGCCAAAAATATCAGTTATTGCAGATTTCAGGTTATTATTAGACAGAGACTGCTCTGCTAACTGACACCACTTCACTACATCTTTGTAAATGTCAAAGATAAATGGCACTACATCATTGTTGCTCTGTTTATGTCATGTATCTCTGACATTTCTCATCGGCCCCCTTGGCTACTGGAGAAATCACGTTTATGTATGTTATATTTATGCATGTTTTAAGGTCTTTCACTAATGCACATCACATGGTGACATTTGTTGTGAAAGTGATTTAATACAGTTTACTTCCTGACAGGATTTCTAGGACAAAACTTTAAAAAAACAACTGGGAATTTTGATTTTAAAGGGGCATTTCATTGATCAATTTACTAGTCATAGGGAGTACTAAGCCTTTGAAAACATAAAAATAACCCAGATGATGTCATCAAGGTTATTATTTCAGTTTGGGCTTGGAGACCATCGTATCATACTGTAGGATGTAATGAACAGTGTGCAGCAGTCTTTTATTCCTCATAGTGTAACAAGTCCAACTCTGATCCTGGGTGGATCCGTTAAAGATGTACAGGGGCCTGCTTTCATCTCACTCATGTCCTTTAATCTTTCCCACTAGTGTCATCACTGATACAGAGGAGTGGGGTTACTTCAAAGCACTAACCAAAACCCCAACGCCGCTGGAGGAGAACATGTTCCACTTGGAGGAAGGTGCCCCGGGTCCCAGGGTTTACCTCCGGCCCAAGGAAAGCATCCACATCCCCCTGAAATACCAGAGTTTCCTCTGCGACCACACCATGGCCCTTCAGGTACAGTGGAGAGTGCAGTATTCTTGACAAATAGGATTGTATTTCAGCAGTCAGATGTCATGCTTGGATTTGTCCAGTCACTATATATTTCCATCACCACCAAGTGAAAGATCAAAGTTACTCTCTCCTTCTAGCTTCTGCTGTCGCAACACTTCACAAGTCTGCTTATTGATTCCAAAATCTGAGTGGTCCAGAGATGTGTGAGAACAGTGTGGGATGGAGCAGTGATAAAAGTTGAAATTTCATTGATTTAAATGTCACTACACATCAAGGATTATTAAACATAACTGATCCATCCCAAGGGCAAGTTATACACATGTAATGGCAACTCAGGCTCCACAGTTAATTTGATGCTAGAAGGAGCGTTTACATACAGTAGGCTCTTATCTCCTGTAGATGGCTGTTATTTTTTACACCCTTTGGTTCTTTATGCTTCGTGTGATCTCGTACAGTTTTCGTGGCTGATGTGCACATGTGATTTTATTGCTGCAGTCATTTGCTGGTCTTTGATAGATGATCAATTTTGATTCTGTTTCTTATCTAATCCTCACAGGGACCAAGCTTCCCGCCGACAGGCAAAGGTTCGCAGGTGGCCAAGAAGAACCTGTCCAATATTGTTGCTGCCAAGATTATCAAGGTACGGAGGGTGCTACTTGTGCTTTGTGCGATATTTTCTGTGTATTATTTGGACCTTTCTTATCTCCTTCTGTAGTCATCTGCTTCTCTATCCCTTAGTTGTTTGTCTCCAGGCTGGAATTATACTAAGCTATGGATTTGAGATGTACTGTATGTTTCTGCCATGATAAGAGCTTTAAAGAGGACCTATTATGCTTATTTTTAGATGCATACATGTATTTTGTGTTTCTGCTAGAACATGTAGTAACACTTCAATTACAATTTTACAGGACAGCAAATTTCATGGTAATTAGGTGATAATTAGGAAGTAACCTATTTGAAATTTCTTTGGAATTAATGCCAAATTACCCCAATATTTACCTCAAAATTGATCGAAAATTACTTTATTGTAAACATTATTTAACAATTATATGCTAAGATAGCATATAATCGTTAAATAGTGCCCTTAGGCTTGAGAAGCGTCTGTGCGCTGATCTTCATCAGAGGTGGAAAACCAAAAATAATAGAAGACACTTCTGATCAGGCACAAATCTCACCGTTGTGTGACTTATTGTCTACACTAATGTAACCTGGTAGCTAATGTAATGATTCAGTGAGTTTTTTAAGAAATTTCAAATAAGTTATTTGCTTTATTATCTATTTACCAGCAGACATGGAAATAAAGCATATCAATTAACTTTATATTCTTTTCCTGGAAATGTATTAAATACATATCCAGCTATTGGGAAATAGCAGAATATAATTATTAAATAATGTTTATATTAAAGTAATTTTCATTCAATTTTGAGGTCAGTATTGGGGTAATTTGGCAGTAATTCCAAAGAAATATCAAATAGGTTTCTTGCTAATTATCACCTAATTACCATGACATTTGCGGACATGAAAGATGAAGTGTTATGAACATGTTTACATGCTTTAATGTTCAAAAAACGCTTTATTTTTCTCATACCGGCTGTGGTGCAGCACCTCCTTTCACCCTCTGTCTGAAAGAGTGACTCCCTTTGGCGTGGATTTTGTAACTTGGCAGACCTTTTACATGCACAAAAAAAACACACTAAAGGAAAGGGTAAAACACATTAAATACAATCCATTTGAAACATGTTTAGCATCTAAGGGTATATAAATTGATTGTTATTTTCAGTATTTTCAGAGTATGGGGAGGTAAAACCACCTAAACTAGTGTGAAGCGTTTGATCTGGAATTAAGTCAGGTTAACTTTGTGTCTAACAACATCTAGTGTACACACACACACTCCCAGACAAGTCTCGGCGGAGTGGCAGTGCACCGCCTCCTCCCTCCTCTCCTCTCCCACACAATCACAGCTCAGACACAAAGAACACTTTGAAGTGTCAACTATTTAAAAAGTTACACTAGCCAGACAAGATTGTCAAGCAAAATGATATGCTGGAAATCACTTTTATCTTACTGAACATTGTTTATCTTCTCCGGCTAATAAATGTCAGGCTGGAGGGTTAAACTATCTGCGATCGGAGGACAGCTTGACATGTCTGGCTAATCTACTTTAAATGGGCCATGCATGTGTGTAGTATTACTCTGAAGTCATTTCCCCCATTTTATGCATTTATTCAACCGTTTATAACTATGTAAGTGTAGAGGAGGGAGAAACAATGTGAATGTGCTTGTTCGGATGTACTTCAGATAAGACGATGTGCTCTACATCTCCATGTGCTCTGCAGCCCCTGTATGCTACAGCTGTCACCAAAATTAACTTCTGTTCCTCATGAAACTCATGAGATTTCGGCCCCAACGTGAACTTAAATGGCCACATTTATACTACTAAATAAGAGATATCCATCACTGTTCGCTGACCTGCAGTACCTCATAATAATCCTGTTGTTCACGGTGAGAACAGTACCCTGAAGCTCCCCCATTGCACGAGGTGCCAAGTGTGTGTGTGTGTGTCTGCCTAGGGTGTGTGTGTATGTATTCGTGTGCCAGTGTCAGCACTGCTGCTCTGAGCAAAAATCCTGTCAAGAGGTCAAATAGGTCAGGTCTGGATCAAATCTGTGTCCCGCTAAAACTGACAAGCCCCAACAGCAGAGCTGTCAGGACGCCAGCTTTGGCACCGCTGTCAGTCAGCACACATCACCAGAGCCAGATATGGGCCACTATTGCAGGTCAGCATGGGCACCGCAAATCTGACGCATCGACGATTTGGACAGCTGCTGTTTGGCAGAGATCAATTTCTGAATCGGTGACCAGAATGTGGAAAGTTAACTTCTATCTGTAGTCCATTACTCATGCCTAGATATTTAAATCTGTTACGCAGTTGTAATGAAGGTCCTCTTCATTACTAGAAACTCTTTTTGTATTGTGGCACTGCATAGATTTACTTGCACAATGTCTATTTGTATGAATGATTGTAAGAAGTAATTGCACAAACTGCTTCCATCTTTATGAGTAATGATACTCTACAGTTCGTAGTATGTGGAGACACAAACATTACGCCCATACATACTCATTAATCAGCATGAATCTGCTGCTATAACAGCATCCACTCCTCTGGGAAGGCTTTCCACAAGATTTTGGAACCTGACTGCAGGGATTTGCTCCCATTAAGCCAGAAGTGCATTAGTGAGGTCAGCCACTGATGTTGGACGATAAGTTCCTGGCTCACAGTCTGTGTGCATCCCAAAGGTGCTGGATGGGGTTGAGGTCAAAGCTCTGCGCTGGCCAGTCAAGTTCTTCCACACCGAACTCAGGAAAAACATTTTCACATATAAACCATGACATGTTTATAGATGGCGTTGATGATGGTCTTCCCCAGCCTTTATTTTAATCATTAGAACACTACTGTCTGAATAATTGTGAGTAATTCCTCCCACAAAAAAGCCTGCAGAAAGCCATGATAGCTGTCCTTGTATGTAATTTATATTATTGAAATAAACACCGGGCTGATCTGCACCTTACAACTTATCGGTCATCTAAACACTAAAACGCTGGTGCGCTTGCTCTGTGGGCCCAATAGATGCGGAAGATCGCCGGAAGATCTGGGTTATTTTATCACTCTGCAGTTAAGCCATTTTAGTTTCATACGCTACTGAGCAACTCTCATAGGAATGAACAGGAGCCCGCCTACATCCCTGTATCCAGTTCTCTTTATACATCAATGGGTGCCACTGGCATCCTGTCTCTGGCTCAATCTACATCTGTCCCATGCAGATGCACTATCCTCAACCCTGGATAAGTAATTAGTATAAATTAGGGATCGTGATTATCCACAATAAATATCTGAACCAAATTTGACCCATAATGTCCGACCGACTAACATTGCCACATTTCTAACTTGTCTCTGCATCTGAATATTTTTTTTTTACCAAACTATTGCTTGAAATAGTCAATAAAATAGTAGTCAGTACTATAGTATGTAAGCTTCTTTATAATTCATATCCTGCAATTCAGTTACATGTAATCTACAATCCCTAAACGCAGATCTAGTTATGTATAACATCATATCATATAGCAAACACTAGTTTAAGACGGTGTAATGTATGATGGTACGTGAGAAGATTAGCAATTCCAGTGTGTACAGCATGTGTATATAGCAGCTCTCCTACCGTATGTAACCATATGTAATTAGTGCATATGTATGGACACATTTGTGTTGATTTGCGTGAATCAGATCCTGAGGGCTATTTTAATGCAGCAAACTTCAAAGCACATCCAGCAGGTCTGTAGGGGTTTCAGCAGTCGGAGTGAAGCCAACTGTTATATTCTAGTGTACAGCGCGCTCCATCATCATCATCGTCTTACTCTCTGGTGGATTTTTAAATAAAACTTCTCAAAGGCTGCTTTTTAAATAGCTCTATATGTTGTTTAGAACTCAACTGCCTTGGGGAGAAAACACGGCAATTCCAGTTCTGTTGAATTGAGAAAATATAATGTAGGTATTTTCTAAATGTCTAATTACACAGGACCGGTATTGTTTGAGCGTACAGGTGAACTAATGAAATTACGAGCACTCATACAGTTTTAAACAAACCCCCACAGCCAAATTTATTTGGAAGAGAAAATGACAATGGTGGAGTTATTCATAATAAACATCCATCACAGTTTCCAGACCGACATCCTGATTTAACTTTGACGTTTTGTACTTAACGTAGTTGTGCACAGTTTCCCTGTGCAATGTTTTCTACCAACATTTCAGGTGCGTTCATTTTTATATTTACCTCCAAATAAAGTGGTTTGGATCAAAGATTCCTTCGCATTTGCGATTTTAGACTCTTATAATAATAGTTATCAAACCCTCTGAGACAGCGATCCCGCGTTCTTTAAGAGGCTGTAGCAGGCTCAGTCTTAAAGTTTGAGTGAAGATCTTTATATCATATGTAACTAGAAAACCTAAGGAGTCCATTGGTATCAACTGTGTCATGTTAGCTTGTGGGGAAGGAGGCTAAGTAACGCTCCAAATCTAGGCTAAATTTTTGTGAGGAAAAACTGGCATGTTGATTTTCAAAGGGGTCCCTTGACCTCTAACCTCAAGATATAAAGACATTTACACCATAACTTTATGCAGAAAAGGCAGAAATCGGTGCATAACAATTCACCAGAATGCAGGATGAAGTGTTTGATGCTCAAAAATTTCTTGGGGGAGGATTTCCAGACCCCCGCATTATATGTGCCCCCCCCCCCCTCCACGAAACCTACGCCCTTGACTGTACACGTCACATTCTCATTAAGGGCTGAGCCCCCATAAAGGTCTGATCCTAGAATCACCCCCGGTCCTTTGGGACCTCACAAAGGGTCCAAATATAAATTTGATACAAAAATCTAAGAAAGGAAAATATATATTTCTGTTGCACAAAATGTCTTTTTTTTTTACTTTTCTCTAAACTTTCCACTCTTCTGGCCTTTAAACTTTCTTAAAAATGAAACAGTCGGAGAAAGAGAAAACACTCTTTGGTCAAACTGCTCACAGTTTATGAACAGAGTAGGTGCGCAGTGAGGCTATAACATTTGACATGGGGTCAAAAGTACACAGAGGGGTTTTTAAGGGGTCACAAGATGGTTTAGATAATCTGGCAAAACTGTTGGCTTGTTTACAACCAAGTCTTATCATGTGGCCACTCATGATTTTTCCCTTTCAGACTTTGTTGTTACAAACAGCTAAAAATGACAAAACTACAGAAACCCAAATGGTGTTAAACTGTTATTCTCCTTTATGGAGCTTCTAACCGAGCTGTGACTGTTTTATTATTTTGGCTTGAGGAGTTTTCCTCCCCTGTGATGATGTAAATGCTGTTTCATCACAGGGACGCGGCATGCTGCGGATACTGCTGACTTTTCACTTTCCCTCATCAGGTTACATTCAAAGCAGAAGACGGCAAGCCGATGGCCATCTGCCAGGTGAACGTGGAGCCGACGCCGCACGTTGTCGACCAGACTTTCCGGCTTTACCATCCCGAGCTTTGCTTCCTCAAGAAAGCCATCCGCCTGCCGCCCTGGGACGACCCCACAGGTAGCGCAGGTTACCCCAGATATCCCCCATCAGTCCCACAGCCTCCACCCTTCCTCCCTGCGTCTAGATTGGATAGCTTCGTATAAGATTTATTGCATTTTATTCATTTGCATATTATTGCATTTTTAGTATTGTGTATACATCTTCTGTAGGTTTAGACTCTCCAGGAGGAGCATGAACACATAAATGTGCGCATACTCTTGCACAGATACCAAAACTTATTTACAGTGTACAAGATGGATGGCAATGAATAATTTATTCCACCTTCATTTTTTATTGTGTTTTTACTGAAATATCTACAAAAACAATCTTCTATCTTTCACAACTTCTATCACAAATAACAACAGGGAGGCATCTGGAAATAGAGCAGGAAATGAAAAGCAAGAACATGTGAAACGGATAATATGAAGAAAATAGCACAGCGTGTACAGCACATATGCATATTTATGTGTATATATGCATGTATGCATTAATATATCACATTAGACTTGTACTTACCATTGGCTAGAGCTGATACCATTCTTAACTGCTTCAAACTGCTTAAATACACGTCTAGCTCAGATCTTTACTGTCTGTATATTAATCATTTTTCTCTGTCTTTTTAATGGGGTTAACCAGTTGCCAACCCAGATCTCACGACTCGCATTTCCGTACGCTGCAGTGACCCTAACATCATCTGCCAGACAAGGATGCTGGTGAGAGAATGACATAATTTTCTTTTGCTTAAATTATAGCTTCACCACCGTTTCCTGTTCAGGGGGAAAGCACTTTATTCTAGCTCACCTTTCATGAATTTCAAGCTGTTTTGATACACAAAAGGCTTGCCCATGCACCATGCCATGCACATTTAAAGTTCTAATGTGAGGTTTCCTTTTGTTTCTGCCTCCTTTTGTCCTTTATACCCTTCCATTTTTAAATCTTTCTGCCTTTTATTCTGTTTCTGTCTAGGTGCCAGGGGAGCCTCAGGATGTGTACTTGAAAGTGCCAGGGAGTCCCAGTCCACACATAAAAATGTTCTTTGTGATGGTTTTTACGTATGTATTATTTACTGAGCAAGCATACCGTACACAGTGAACACAAACACACACACACATACACACACACAGTTTAGCCTGAAGAAGTATTCTATTTTGGACTAATTAAATTGTTCACGCAGGCTTGAATTAATGAAGTAATCAGATGGAGGTTTGGTGTTCTGACTGCCTGAAGTTACAGAACCCGTCCTCTAGTCTTCCAAATCCCCGTCACAGATTAGACCAATATTATGTGTGGGTTTGTTAATAAGTAGGGCCAATGTTTGCTGCTTATTAAAAGTTACTGATTTATCATTCAGCTCTCATATGATGGGTTTGATAAAGTTTTGATTAGTTACATATTTACTGCAGAACTCATCTGCATTAGATCCCCTGTGGAGCTCGCTGGTAAACTAACACATTTATGTTAACATTCAGTGTCTCTCAGCAAAAGCACATTCTCTTCCTCACGAAGCATTTTGCAAAGCAAATCTGCCAATTAGTTAGCAGAAGTGTGGATTGCATCACCGGCACGCTTGTGCACATCCAGTACAAAGTGCAAGAACACAGGTAACACTTTATTTTAAAAACAGTAGCAGACTGCACATGACAATGAGATCATCCAGTCCTCCTATATGCTGGAATTATACGACACTGCCCTACATTATTCTGTGTGTCAATTAGTGTGTGGTAAGTAGACAAAACACAAAGTTATTCAGGAATGTGCATCATGTGAGCTTAATGTGAATTGAAATAATAGAGGAGGAGTTGAAGATAGCTTTTGACACATGGCCCCCTATACAAGACATGGCCACAAGATTAGCTAATAATGGAAGAGCCTTTGTAGTTGATATTTTATATCAAATTACCCAAACCGACGTGCGGTGAACCTGGGAGTTTTGAGGGCAGTTGTGAGTCATGTTTTGTTGATAATCAAGCCTTGTTTTGAGGAAATGTTTTAGGAAAGAGGACCTATTATGCTTATTTTCAGGTGCATACTTGTATTTTTGGGTTTCTACTAGAACATAAAAACTTTAAAGTTCAAAAAAAGCTTTACTTTTCTCATACCGGCTGTGCTGCAGCACTTCTTTTCACCCTCTGTCTGAAATGCTCTGCAATCCAGTGTGAAAATCTGTGGTGTGGCAGTAACAACATGTAAAAAATGCTGAATATCTCCTGAAAATATCCCCCATTAGCAGCTTCGATCCAACACTACTCTGTCTGCCTTTCGAAACCAACATCACTTGAATTTCTATTCCAAATATCCCCAAATGCTCCTTGAGTGCTGTTGTCAGGGAGCAGGGGCTGAGTAGGTGACTACATCACCTCCCACTCACAGCTCTCTCATTCAGCTATAGGGCCACTGACACTCAACTCCCTTCTTCTCAGCAGTCAGAGGATGATGATGATGTTGCCGCACAGCCGTAGATCAGCCCTCCTCATCTCCGACCTCACGCTGATCCCGCTGCGTCTCCAGGGGGCGTCAGCTTAATTGTTCCTGATGATGTTTTTCTCTGTAGTGATAAGTGGATGGCGGCGCCCTCCCAGATCTGGCAGATTTACGTGCATTTCCTGGAGCGCGTGGATGTCAGCTGTGTGACTGGCCAGCGGAGCTGTCAATCACTGGTGCTGAGGGGGAAGCAGGCTGTTCGCAAGGTCAAATGTTTCTCATCACACCCCCAGGAGATTGAGGTACACATCTTCAAGAGTAACTTCACACTGAACCCACTTTTGTCGTGCCGGGTCCACATTCAGAGTCAGAGAGGGTCTTGTTATGTTGTATTGTAAGTGTAACAATATGTCTAATATCCAAACAGACCCTCAACCAGCTCTAATCTTGTGTGCCTCGTAACCATTGCAGTAGAAAATGTGTTTTGAGGCAGATGGAGAGTGTGAAGTGGCATCGCTGCTCTTTTGGACGCTAGCTGTTCATTAATTGGTGGAGCATCATGCTGCTGCCAGTGTTCTCTCTATTTGGGTCATTTTGGATGAGGTCTAATTATTTTTGGGTCTATTTGGATCTAGTCTGATTGTCCTCAGGTTCCTCTTTGATTGGGTCTTTTTTATTGCATTACGTCAGGGTCAGTGGACAACCTTCGGATCTGAAAAGTCAGCAGGGGGCGACTCCTCTGGTTGACCACGGCGTTGTCCGGTCTGGGAGTTGTCCGTGTTTTTGTCAACTTTAACCATTTCACTGTGTTTTTGGTTCAAGAAATTGTAAAATTTTGGTCGCCTAGAAATGTCTTATTTAGTGTTGGGTTGTACTTAGCTCCACCCTCTCGTGTCACTTCTGGTTGCAAAAAAACAAGATGGTCACGGCCAAAATGTCGAACTCGAGGCTTCAAAACCCCAATCCACAAACCAATGGGTGACATCACGTTGACTACATACACATCTTATATACAGTCTATTGTCAGGGTCCATTTTGGATTCTCTAGCGGAGAGTTTTTAGTGCCAGAAACACTGAAAACCACCCAGAATTCATAGCACTGTAGTTACACACATAACTGCCATTTATACAAGGAGATCAAGAGCGTGTAACCAACAGTAGTAGTTGTTCAAAGTGTTGAGCTAAGTGTTTGGGGCAAATCTACATCCTCCCTACCACTCATAGGTATTCCCATGTTTAATCTAAAATGAGGAGTTGGCGCAATTCACTTTTGCCTTCCCTTTGTTAATGATTTATGATTTTTTTAATTGGGACAAAACACGGCTGACACAAATGGGAAGCAACATTAAAAATAAAAAGAGAGAAAGTGGAATCAAAACAGCTCAAATAATACTTTGAATCTGTCTTATCTAATGAGGAGTCGAGAGCTTTATTCTTGACATATTTCTTTCTGTCTTGGCAATATTCAAACCGCATATCCAAAAAGGATTTTATGCAAATTGTTCCCTTAGCAGCAGGGAGAAATTGAACAGCAATAGTCTCTTTTGTAATAACCCCAGGTTAAGATTCAAGTCATTATCAAGAATGTACAAATGCAGATTGACAGCGTAATGGGTCTCTTTCATGTCATTTCA
The DNA here is from genome assembly GCA_916700685.1 of Adelosebastes latens. Lineage (NCBI taxonomy): Eukaryota > Metazoa > Chordata > Actinopteri > Perciformes > Sebastidae > Adelosebastes > Adelosebastes latens. The sequence goes on from CAKAKR010068165.1 coordinate 11,957, forward strand.
TTTCATTTTATTAGGTTTCCACCATTACTTTCTGCAATCATATCATATGTTGGGACACAATTCGACACAATCTGAATAATTAGCCCTGGTTGTATGCACCCTGAACTTATGAAAAACTGTTCAAGGGGTGTCAGATTGCCAGTTCGTTTCTTATTCCTAACTGGGTGCAAAAGGGGAGAGAGTTTGACGATGTTTCTCAGTCAGAGCCGCAGTAAAAGGGCATTTCATATTACTCAAAAAGAAAAACAAAAGTGATGGATGGTCACAGTCATCGCGGATGCATACAGTAAGACCCAAACGTGTTCTCCCTGAAGAAATAGGGTACTGGCTGAAAGAGCGACAGATGTTTTTTTTTAAAAGATTTCACCGTATGCATCAGCGCCCGCTTTGATCTGACTCTCGGCAGGTTAGCTCACTGTGGAATGCATCGGAGGAGTCTTATAAAACCGGATAAAGCTCACCGCCAGAGAATAGCTTTGCTTTTCTCAACAGATTGAAAAGGAGCCGCACAGTGAATCTCATTCTCACATCCTTCTGTCTCTCTGTCACTTTTCTGCTTCGACTTTCTCTCATTTCATTGTCTGCCCCCTCTCTTTACCTTTTTCCCCGGAACCTCATTCGCCCTTTCTCTCACCCACTCTTCTCCTGTAATCTGAACACCTCCTTTATTTTCCTCTGACGCTGTTAACCACCTTTTCCCATCAATTCTGTCCTTATAAAATGTCTCTCTTCCCTTCCATACTGTGTCACACTCTTTCTGTCACTTGGTCAATGCCTCTATTTCTCTTCGTTAATCATCTCTGTCTCACTCTCACAACCCACCCAATCAACATCTTCACACTGTACCGCCAAACTCAATCACCCTTACCTTCTCTGTAGGTGGACCCAGACGGTGTGTTCGTTCTGCCTCCCGCAGCGGTGCAGGAGCTCCAGATGAAGGTGCAACCGTGGCGAGCGGGAAGCCGCTTCCTGTATGTGAACGCGGTGGATGTGGAGAACCGGCGGCTGGTCACCGCCTGGCTGCTCTGTCTCAACGTCCACCGGCCTGTACTGTCCAAGGTATGAGTTTTCTTTATGACTTCACTACTTAAAATATGGTAATATGTATGTTTTCATTATGTCTCCATTTTCAGTGTGAGCACCCTTCTCACAGATCAAACAGTGTGGCCATCTTTCTCCAATTGGTGAGGCTTTTGGTAACTGTTGGTGGCTCTCATGTCTTTACTGTTCCAGCAACAGGTGTCTGCTTGAAGAGCAAAGGCTTTGAGCACTGCAGCGTCAAAGTCATAGACCTTCTTATCACAGCCTCACTCATCTGCTCCAAATTATGTGGTTGACACTATTTCCTTTAAAGATAGCCTACAGTGTGTAACATCTGCCGGCATCTATCTCCCGTGTGCCAACCTGAATTATAACCTTCACACCTTATAATTTTACTTCCCTCTGTAGCCAAAGTTACCCAGCGATGCTAAAAAAATACTTTAACTATTGTACCATTAACACCAATTGATGGTGTTTAACTTGTGTAGCAGCTGATTAATCTCCACAACATGTTGGTGCACCTAAAGTAATTTAAGATAGCGTTGAATTAAAAAAGTTAGCTAAATACTGCTGAGAGTTACTGTTACAAAACCCAAGACATGACATCAGCTTTATTGTTTGCGGTATTAGACAAATATAGGTCTCTACCTCGGCTTTGTCCATTCAGGGAGTTGTCTGTTTTTATTGTCTTACAACTTTAACCCTTTCACAGTGTGTTTTTAGCTCAAAAATTTAGTGTTCGATTGTACTTAGCTCCACCCTCTCGTGTCACTTCTGGTTCCAAAAACTAAGATGTCGACGGCCAAAATGCAGAACTCAAGGCTTCAAAACGGCAGTCCATAAACCAATGGATGATGTCACGGTGACTACGTCCACTTCTTATATACAGTCTATGGTGTGGAGTCAGAAAGAAGTGGGCATTGTGGGAAATGTCTGCACCAGGTTTTGGCAATAAAGAAGAATGTGTGGAGTAAAAAAAAAAAAGACAATATCTCTGGTTCTGCTGCATCAATTTTGATCCTTCTTTATAAAGGTGAGTCCAACAATGTCACAGTAGTGCAAAGCTTAATCGCTGGAGTACTCTTATGGTGTAATTGCCAACAAGATTTTAGATTAAATTCGTACTGCGGCTCTCATTTTTGCACTTCTCAAGAAAAGTGTTGTGATGAACAGCTCCCTTTGAGGTCTATAACTCAAAGCCACTGGTGACTCAGAGTTCATTTAGAGCTTATTGAACCATTCTGATGGGTTCCTGGGTCAGCTGGACATTGCCAACTCCTTTATGGCTCGTGTCAAGAAAAGGCTAAGGACAGCTGATCCCGGGCCAGCAATCAAAGCCAATCCCCTCTATAACTGCTGTCTGCCTCTTTAAACCAACTGACCGACTATTGAAGGTTATATTCACATGATAGCCAAGTGTCTAAATGATTTCCTCTAATATGTAATGCATGCTGGTGGTGCCGCTATCAGTCTAAACCACAGAAATAAGTCCCATGTCTTACAATAAAGTGTGTCTCGAGGCACAAACCCAATGAGCAAATTGTGCACTCATAATTTATTAGTGTAAACAGTCTTCTAAAAAAATGAGAATGACTGTCTGCATGTGTGTGTGTGTGTGCGTGTGTACGTGTGTGTGCAGGCATTTGAAGTGTGTGTCCCAGTCGGCGGTGGGCGTGGCAGCTCCAGGAAAATCACCTACACCAACCCCTACACCAGCAGCCGCAAGTTTCTGCTCCGCTCCGACCATCCAGACCTGCTCCAGTTCAAAGAGGATAAATTCCAGGTGAGATAAGACATGAAGTCATGCAGTTCTCTTACTCTCATTAAGGCTGAAATCAATACTTTAATTAACACCCAGACCTGAGGGGAACATTCCTCCTCGGCAAGCAAAAGCTTGTCTTTGTTGTTGAGGGAAATCAAGGCCTGCTTCAGTACAGGTAGTTACATGGTATTAATGGTACCTTGTGTTGTTACCGCCCTGTAAATAATGAGCATTAGCCGTAATGGAAAGTTCTACTGCCCAGTGGTAGGAACTCTTTTTGATCAGCTTGTTTAAATACTGTTTAGAATCAAATAATGAAAATAACAATGAATGCTTTAGCAAAACAACAAGTTTCCTTTTCTACTCGAAGTAGAAACTATATTCATTCTGATTAAAGTTGGAAATTGAGGCAACTTTTAGCATTTTCCAGTCATCTATCACTAATGTCACTAAAGCTCATACCAGTGGTGGTAATGTCAGAAAGCTGAAGTGTAGAAGAAGTATTCTGGCATAGTTTCTTCCAATAACATGCATGTGATGGGTGTGTAGAAACCTATTTTGTCTACTTTCACTTCATTATCTCACATCAATTTGTAAAAAAATGTTACAATTCAAATCAGTTTGTCATAATAAGTTGAAATTCCTTTTGCGTACTCAGCCAATATTTAATGCTTTTAGCAGTATTTCACATATTGTATTCCAATCGTGCAACAGAACAAACTGTATTTGTTGTCAGTGACTCGTCTTTTCACTGACTCAAAATCAAATTTGATTTGCTATGATGAGGTTGCTTCTGTTAAATAGTTTCACGTTCTCCTCTCCTCTCTTCACTGTGACACCACAAACTTTTCAGTTTGTGTTTGTTACCAGCCCTGTCTCCAAAAAATGATGTTCCCATACAACAAAAGTGCATTGTGAATTATGTTTAGAGGGAAATTTATCGTGGATTACATTTGTATTTGACGTATCACAAGCACCTTATAATGATAATCCATGTATGGAGGAAGTCGGGGTGGTGGATGGGTCCAACAAACACAGGACTTTCACCCAGGAGACTGCTGTTCGTGTCACGTGTAAAACTAAAATTCAATGATCACTTATATTAATTTATGTCCGTAGCTAAATAACATAACAAACGTAGTCATTTTAAGCCAAACCATGATGTTTTTTTTTTTACTAAATCTAACCAAGTAGTTTGGTTGCGTTCTTTGTTTTATTTAATTTAAATTTACAACGTTAACCACGTGTTTAAAACTGTTAAACATTACCACCGTAATCTGAGAGAAAATACGTTTCCCTCCAAATGTAAGTGAGAATCCAGTTTAGTTGTATGAGAACATAATTTTTTTTGTAGTCAGACTTGCTGTTGCACAAGAAAGACCCTCCCAAATCAGGCTCCAGGCTATAGCTTACACGTTGATAGTTTTTGAAATCACTATTAAGACTAGGACCGCCATAGCCCACACCATTTAACGTTGTGGATCCAAAATTTGAATTATTCCGTCATTGTGTATGATATGTTTGCCTCCTGTCCTGCCTTTTCCTAAATACCCATTCTGCACATGCCTGTATTGTCACATTGATCGAATACCATTTAGAAAACCAAATAGATGAGTTTTTGGTGTTTTTTTTCATGACAAAACCTCCCTTTAGTCGCCAGGAGTAGCACCGATTAACGTTGGTACCCTCTACTGACTCTCCTCTGGCAGCCAAATTGATGCATTTGCATAATGGCCGTATAAGCGCATTAAGACAATGAATGGGAGATAGAAACTAATTTGCAATATTCACTCACATGCACTTATAATCACTTATAATCGCACTAAGGTATGTAGACCCACAGTACTCATCTTACCATGTGTGTAAAATATCAGAAATGACAGCGAGATTTTTTGTCTAACTGCACTAAAATTAGGAAAGTACAGCTGCAAACTATCACATTGATCACAAATGAGTCGCACACGTTTTCACATAACTCCCATAAAACAATCAGGAATACAACTCTACACTGTACTGGAAATGTAGCTGCTGAAGAATAGGTTGCTTAAAGACTCTTGTACAATATCTACACACTGTCTTATAGTGTGAGCAGCAGCAGGAGCTGCTCCGTCTGTGTCTAGACAAGTTGAGTTCAGACACAGTATCGAGTGTAGGTCACCTGTGTTTTGGCTGCGCAACACACACAATCGCTGTAGTGACTCAGGTAAAATGGAGGAAAATAGACCTGAAAAACGTTTCTGTGTAGATTTGCCTGTAGTGTACCGATCTTCGGTCTTGGTACCGATGGACATTTAAACTGTGACAGAGTTGTGATGGAACTGTAGTGCAGCCAGAACACAATACAGCAACATCACCCGCATTTTACTATTACTACAACGATGTCACGCACTGATATTTCCTCCTGGTATCAGCCTCAAAATCAGTTTTGTTGCTCAGCTAAAATCATAAATTGACTCTGCTGCAACATTACTGACTGTGCATCACACCCATGCACTACTCTGCAGACCAACACTGGAAAAAGTTTTGACCGACATGTCGATTCTTCACTCTAGCTTTAAAACTGAGCTCGCTACAACCTAAAAATTGCGTTAATGCATTTACATCACTGACTATGCATCACTAATGTGCAGACTGATGCTGGAAAACGTTTGACCGACATGCCGATTGTACAGAAATAAAGAACTTTTGTGTGGAAAAGAAACCTTTAACTGTAACCGATGTGACTTTCCTGTCATCTTGACAGGTGAGTGAATGCATTGATGATGATTTCCGCCCTCTCATCATGTTGACTGTTCATTCCTCAGCTGTTAGATAACTGAATGGTTTCCTTGTTTGTCTCCGGACCCGAAACAGGAGGAATATAACAAAGTCATTACTGTTGGTGCTTTATTGTTATGTTGTGTACCTCAGTGAGTGTCTCTAATAGCTCATTCACTCACACGCAGACATGAAGTATCGGAGTCGCTGCCATCATTAGGTGAGGTGTGATGAAACGGCAAAAACAAATGGAAAAACCAGCATTTTAAATTAACAAATAAATGAATGAGACGCAAAGGGAGCCTGTTTCCACATAAACTATTTAAGAGTCTCGCTGCTGCTGCTGTCCAGAAGCGACTGCATCAATTAGACAGAAGAAGGAGGGGAAAGTGAAAAACAGCCCATTGTTTTTTCCATCTTGTCAGCGAGGCGCCAGTCTTATAAAGAATTTACTGTGCCCGCAGCATTAAGCAAATGTGGAGACACTTTTCTCTTTTGTGATACAACTACCTCACCACGATAAAACCAGCTGTCAGGAGGGAAAGCAAAGCAGAGATCAATACTGCTCTGCTTTTGGGGAAGATTACAGCATAAATCCCACAAATTGACCTATACATCCATGGCTGGCTATTACAGAAAATACTAGAAGACAGTTCTGGTCTGATTGAAATACACGGAAAAACAAAAAAAAAAGAGGCAAAATAAAGGCCTTTTGCCGACTTTGATCCCTGACTAGAAAAGCATTCAAACATTAAGTATTGTGTTGCCTTTTATTTAGAGAAAAGAATAATCAAAATTGCAGTCTGGATGAAGCCATACCGTGTTATTCCCAACAGCTGTGGTGGCAGGTTGTGTTACATTTAGGGGGATCTATTGGCAGAAATAGAATATAATATTAATAGGTATGTTTTCTGTAGTGTATAATCACCTGAAAATAAGAATTGTTGAGTTTTTGTTACCTTAGAATAAGCCATTTATCTTCTAAAATTCTCAAACTTATAATGAATGATTAAATGCAAAGAAGACCTTTATCACTGTGAAGTAAAAGGGACTTTGTGTTTGTGGACATGGTTTCATCTCTTATTGTTACTAGCTGAAGAGAAAGAAAGTATTCAGATGATGAAATGAAGCATGTTTTGTTGTGTTCACTGCGTTCAGATCAACGGGGGAGAGAGTTACACCATCGGACTCCGATTCGCCCCCAGCCAGAGTCCCGGCTCAGTGGAGATACTGGTCTACGTGAACAACCTGGAGGAGAAGACGGAGGAGACGTTCTGTGTGAAAGTTAACTACTCATGATGTTTGTTTCCAACGGCGAGTACAAACTCGCTTCTTGGAACTGTGTTTTGAATCTATTTTCTGAGTGTGAAATGACCTCAGATGAGCTGTAATTTTCTACAAAGTGTATGGTATTTTGTAATAGATCAGATTTAATACGGAAATAAATAATTTTGTACAAGGTGGAGTGTTCTGGTTCTGTACTGTGTGAATGAATGTGAATGTTTGTGCTGGCTCCAAGTCTCAAAAATCAAACGCATCATTTGCAAAAACAAGCCGGTGAAGCTACTTCCTCTAAAAAGCTTTGAACACACACCACGAAATCAACAGTTTACTAAACTAAACACCAAAGCAAAGAATAAACTAAACTTTAAAGTACTTTTATGTATAAAAAGAAAAAATTAGGGTGCAAGAAAGAAACTAAATTCTGCAAAACTAACTGAAGAAAAACAGTTTTTTTTGTGTTTCGTAATCAGCAAAGTGACACAAAAACAACAATATCAGTGTCGAGGCTAAATCCCAATTGTGATCTGTCCTCTTTTGAAATGTCCGGCAAAATGTCTGTCAGTTCTTCCCCAACCATTCAGGTGGGCCGAGGGTGAAAGCAATAACATTTTATCGACTTTAATTACCCAGCAATCCCACTCCAATGCCACTTGATGGTTGAGTTTTAATCTAAGACAAGCCAGGGGTCCTCTCTCTGCGTCCCCTCGCCTCCCAAACAACTTATCTTCATCACCGGCGTTATTAGAAATGGTGCCGTAATGAGGTATGACTTTCTAACGCGGCACACATCTCTTCAGATCGCCCTCATTAACTCCAGCACCCTTTTAAAAGCCTCCATCTTCTCCTTCCTGCTCGCTACTGAGTGTGTCTCTGTCTGAGCTACAGAGAGAGAGAGAGAGAGAGAAGGCCATGCACATTGTGTTATGTAACACAGTTA
>CAKAKR010068165.1:19757-57288 GCA_916700685.1 Adelosebastes latens
CTCTCTCTCTCTCTCTCTCTCTCTCTCTCTCTCTTTCTCTCTCTCTCTCTCTCTCTCTCATTAGAATGCAGGCTGCAAAATAAGCCTCAGCACAGCAGCAGCAAAGGCTAATAAAAAGACGATAGCAACCGAGCCGGGTGCACTTCATCTTTACCTTCTCTAACATCTTGTCTGAAGCGGAAGCCTTATTGTCTTCCATGTTTTATGTTAATATGTTAACAGCTTACAGAAATGCATATTAAAGCTGCATTCACTTAATCATTTGTTTCCCTGGAGCCTTCTGGTTCTTATGCTCAAAGATGCTCTGAGCAAAAATTGAACATTCGGTTTAAGGGATGGCTTAGGATCTTTTTAAGATTATCTTAAAGGGATAGTTTGGGTGTTTTTGAAGTGGGGTTGTGTGAGGTACTCATCCATATTTAGTGTATTACCTACAGTAGATGACGGTTGGCACGCCCCCAGTTTGGAGACAGGAGTTACTGCATGGAAGCAAAGCAATGTACTGCTGTGGACGAGCGTATTTTAACCATCTAAAAGAAAGGCCCATCTAAAAAAATAAATATCAGTTTAAGTGTACGCTATATTTAGTATATTATGGCCAGATAACCTTGCCGTCAGACAGCTATACAGTCTATGTTTCTGACGGTGAATTGAAGCTGTTATCTATGCTTTCGCCATAGCAGCCAGACTCCATTTAAAAAAAAATGTAATTTTACCTCACAGAACACAGGAGTTGCTGGTCTACTGCTGCCTTGATTGGTTAGTTTGTTTAAAGTCACTCAATAACACAAACAAACTAACCAATCGAGGCAGCAGTAGACCAGCAACCCCTGTGTTCTGTGAGGTAAAATTCCTGTTTTTTTCAATGGAGTCTGGTTGCTTTGGTGAGAGCATAGATAACAGCTTCAGTTCCCTATCGGAAAGGGTTGTTTCACAGCAAGGTAAATGGGCGAAAATATTCTAAATTTAGCGTAGACTTAAACTGATAATGATTTTTTTAGGTCGGCGAATCTTTTAGGTGTCTTGAATACGCTTCTGTGCTGTAACTACTGTCTGCTTCTCCAAACTGGAGGCGTGCTGACCGTCATCTACTGTAGTTAATACACTGACTATAGAAAAGTACCTCATACAACCCCACGTCAAAACACCCAAACTATCCCTTTAATCAAAAGAGTTATTGGTTGCTGTAATCAACCCTCCAAGTGATCTTTTTCTGGTGTGAATACTGTGTAAGAAATAGGGGACAAAATCCACAGCACTCATTCTGTGTGGCCATATTTCTGATGCTATTTTTCATGGATGTAGCTAGGTAGCAACCTGGCCATGTAGAATTACGTCTCCATTCTTAATTCTGCCTACCAAGCTCTGATTGTTTCTCCAACTCGCTCTGGTTGAATCACTGAACACATCATGAGAAGTGAGCAGTGATTCAGAGATCTGGAACCAGGCTATGCTAAATTGTAATTTTAGCTGCAGCTGAACTTTTGTAGGATTGTGGATTTGGTCCTTTATTTCTTACATTTTGGTTGTGCTATGAAAGTATCACAGCTAGTATGGACAGGAGAAAAGATTAAATTGACAGATAACTCTTTTGATATACATAAGCAAATCTTGTATTAAGACAGGCTTTAGATATCCGAACACATCCTTTAAATGGCAACTTTTCTTTCAAACTCCTTCCCTGTGTCCATTGGGGTGGAGATTGTGAACAGCCGTCATGTTTCCATGCTACACTACCTGTGCGTGGAGAACATTTCGTGCTGCCATCCATCTCCAATTTGAGCAAAATAATCCACAGCATCTCTAGTAGGGATGGGATGTTTTGTGTTGCAGCCCTGCTTCGTGATTCACTGTAGGCTGATGAGGCATGTGTGAGCGGTTTTAATACCCGCCAGCCGCCTCCTAGTCTGAGCAGCAGCCTTCAGTGTGAGCTGCACGGTGGTTCTCTCAGCGTGGGGCAGAGCAGCACTGACGCCTTATTAGCGCTGCCAGTCCAGTTGTTGTCGGTTCCTCATGAAGGAGCACAGACACCCGACACAACAGCTCAAACTGTCTGCTCACCTTGTTAGTGCGGTTAGACGGCTCCCGTCTCGCTGCCCAGCGGAGAGCTTGAGAGCCTGTTATTGCCCTGATCTGGAGAGAACCAGGCCTACCCACACATGGTGCATGTCTGTGTGTTTTATATGGTCTTTTTTGTGTGTGTCGGTGCCCGGCCTGAGCCATGTGAGTGGGTGCGTGTCTGTAGAGCGACACAGGTATCAAAGAGCTTTGTAACTGGAGGAATATGCAACCTAGCAACCAGCCCTCCTCCTCATGTACACCGCTGGCCTGGATCGGCACTCATACAGAGAAGAGAGATTGTGTGTGTGTGTGTGTTATTGCAATTCACCTCAAAACTGAGAACACACACAGATTAGAACAATATAGGTTGTTTTTTAAAGAAAGTCTTTACAGAAAAATCTAAAAGAAATAAAATAGAAGCTTGTTTACACCTGTAAGCCACTCCCTAAACTGTGATGTCACAACTGATTGTTTTCAGAGCTGTCAAACGGTGCCTTCTAATGAAACTCGTGAGCTCGTGTTTACAACATGGGAAGTCGTGAGAACAGCGCTGCTAAGCAACGGCAATATTAACGTTACTGTCGGCGTCTAGAAGCCACCAGAGTCTAACAATTTAGCAACGGGTAAATAATGCAGTAAATGCAAAGGCATAATGAATATCAAGGCCCTTGGGAATATCAACCTTTTCCTCAGACATATTATAAAAGTACGAAGAAAAACAATATACGACTAAAATTACAAAATATTGACTTATTATGCACCGAAAAATGAACTTGCATGGCCTGACAACGTCAACAAACACGTCACACTTCATGAACTCTGAGCTTTCAGAAACGTTCCACTTACGAGGTCGTGAATACCACAAGAGTGGGGGGGCGTTCATATGGACTTTTCTCGTGAACACGGTAAACACGACCCCATTTGAAGGCACCTAAAGTCAAAACACCTGCTGTGGCATCACTGATTGGGGTTTGGCTACAACTGCAACATTTCAACCCCACGCTGTGATCTTTCAAACAAATTGAAAAGTCTTGTGTGTTTTTTTTCCTTCTTTTAAACAATGAAACAGGAAGAAGAAAGCGAGAGAAAAAGAAAGGAGAGGTAAAGTTAAAGCAGCTGTCTCGTTTTATCTCGGGGAGGGGGACCTGGGTCAGATTAGAAGTGAGAGAAGGAGCTCTTAACAGATTGAAATTCAATTACCTCGTTACCCGTCTCAGCAGGACCTTCCCTCAGCCATGACTGTCGAGCACAAAGGAAATGTCTTTGGCTGAGGGAGCGTCACTGTTCCTCTCTCTCTTGCAAACACACAGCCAGTTTGAAGGCAGTTCTCAGTAGATGGCAGCCTTACACATACAGCGAATTCCCAGTATTGTTCTCACCAATCTCCCTTTTCCTCTAAAACAGCAGTAAATACAAAAAGTGGTAAACTATGGCCGCTAATCTGGAATTATCATAACGCACAAATAACCCCATCTGTATAACCAATACTAATACTAAGAAACACTTTCTGTCTGTTCAGTTTTATCTCATGCTTTCTCCCTAAATAGATCAATCAACTTATGCAGTGATGATACAGTGAATTTCATTTAGAAATAGGCCAGGCTGAAAACTCTATTCCAGAAATAAAATGATGGTAAAACGATGATGGAGTTTCTCTCCTTCTCCCTCTGCCACTTTGTTCCCTGCGTGTGTTCAGTGTTGATGCTCTAAGCCCCAAATGATTGGAGGATCACAACCACATCTTATTTTGTATTAGCCATGGTATATATAGGTCTGGTGTTGTTACCTGTTAATGACTGTTGTGGACCAAGTACTGACAGTCACAGTCAGTCCGGTTCTGAAAAGTGAAGCCAATGCTGAAGTGCCTTAAACTTGCATTCTTAGCCAGCAGGGGGCGACTCCTCTGGTTGCAAAAAGAAGTCTGAGGACATTGTAAAGTTAAGTGCTGATTTCTGGGAACATGGCAGCATTGTTTTAAAGCAAAACAAATATTACTAGTATCCAAACTGTCCATTGTAAAGGGTCCAGATCAGAAAACATGTGTTTCAACAAGCCATTCAGATTTGGCTCCTCTTCCTATGTCACATGCAGGCTTATTAGAATATATCGCCCACAGCTTGCGAACTACCTTTGCAAAGGTGCACCATATTTTTCTCACCAGCCAATCAGAGCAGACTGGGCTTTTACAGGAGGGGGGGCTTAAAGAGACAGGCGACAGATGGTGAATACAGATGTATTCAGACAGACAGGTTGAGAAAAATAATGTATTTTTTTAACATTAAAGCATATAAACATGTGTTATGTCATAAAGGTGCACAGGAGCAGAGTACAGAACTAAACCAACATAACCAAATGAAAAGGGTGTCTGTGGGAGGAGGAGAGAGGAGGAGCAGCAGCTGCAGCAGCCGAGTGTCAGGCAGAAGAGAAGAGAAAGCTGCCAGCTGCATCCAGTCTTAAATAACCCGGGAACACCCTCAGGTGTTTCCTGTTGCTCGGTCACCTGCAGCGAGAGCTCAGACAGGTGAGTCACACGGCACACGAGATGACAGCACAGGGGTCGTCACACATGTGAGTTACCATTACAATACTGCTCCCGTCATAACCCACCTATTTTTCCTCACATTATCAGGAGGAATTTCTTGGTGAAATGATTTTCATGGTCCCCAGATCTCCAATGATTTTGGTGACCATTTCACCACTCGACCAAAAGCACATTCATGTCCCCAAGGGGTTAAACCCATTAAATGACTCCATGGTCTTTACTCTAACGTTACCCTCAGGACAAACTTGTCAGTAGGCTATGTACTTTAGTATTGTGAAGTGTGATGAACTGCCCCGCCAGCAACTTCTTTCACTTTGGTTGATTTAGTCTGATGAGTTAAAAGGACAGACGTTTTCTTTTCCACAGTCACAAGCCCTTTTCACGGCAGCCATTTTGACATGTCATTTCAGGGTAAACAACACAGGTGTAATTAATTAAACATTAATTATGGCCCTGTTCTATTTAGGTGGACCAGGGCCCTGGTATTGCAACCTCATCCCAACTCGTCACATGCTAACACTTTGTCAGACCCTTCGGCGTCACTTTACGGTCGCAGTAGACACGTGCTTAATGTTGTGAATTAAACAAAAACACTTGCTTAGGTTTAGGAAGCAAAACTTTAGGTTTAGGAAAAACAAAACAACTTGGTTTGGCTTAAAATGACTACGTTTTTACAGTGAAAATGTGACTTGACTTTGTAAACACAACACACGAACGATCAGCTGATTGTAAAGTGAAAGTGAAACTTGACACACCGGACACCAACAGCGGTCTTCTGGATTAAAGCCCTGTGTTTGTTGGACCCATCCACCACCAGTCCCATCCGCTCTATGTGTCTTTTTCACTCTTTAAACTATGTCACCACACAACTTTCTATGAGCATAATATTGACGTATTTACATTATAGTTCATGGAAAGCCCAGTGCATCGCATATAGGCGCTAAAGTGTGCCTTTTGCGGCAGTATCAAACGCCGACGGCCGTAACAAAGCGTCGATATTTGACGCCCTGGGAATGAGAACGGGCTGAGTATTGTGCTCACTGGAATGACTGTGACACTAAATAGAACGGGACCATAATTAATTTGATCAATTACACTTGATATGACATTTCAAAATGGCTGCTGTGAAAAGGGCCTATTGAGGGTAAGGTGTACTATCAGACTGCATGTTGCTCCAGGGTCCGCATGAAAAATAAAATACAGTCCAAGCTTATTAAATGCCCAGAAACCACATCGTGGTTCATACTCTTCTTGATACTTTGGGACCTGATGCTTCAACACAACAGCGGTCATGTTTTCATTCATTCTATACCAGGGGTCTCCAACCTTTTTTCCTCTGAGAGCTAATTCTACAAAATGAAAGTGGCCGAGAGCTCCTCATAGCACCAAGTTGTACATCGCCAATAGCAGACATAATGTCTGTCTTACTTTTATGGTCCTTTAATAACGTTTCAGCCACAGCAGTCATCGCCTCTGTTATCCCGCCATAGGCGAAGGGCCACTAAACAAAGCCTCTGTTGCTGCGTTGGTCTTCTTCGGCAGTTTGGTAAACAGAGACTGTTGTCTTTTATCGATTTCAGCTCCTTTACCTTCTCTGTTTGTAGACTGCTACCAGCCAGAACGATTGGATAGATATTTAAACAGGTTTACAAAGTGACTTTGTGTTATCAAATTTCTGTACATAGTCTTTGAACCTTTAGCGAGCCACTAAGAAACGGGTAGCGAGCTACTGGTAGACCCCTGCCCTTACGAAAAAGAAGTAAACTTAAGTATAGTTCAAGTATATTCCCAAGTATACTGTATGTAATAAGTATACTTATATCAATGTACTACTAGTATACTTGTAAGTGTACTACTTCAATACTTCTTGGGACTAAATTGGCCCACTTTTTAATGTATAAAAGAATACTTTAAAGTATACTTTAATTGTAAGAGTAGTAAACTTTGAGTACACAACTAGTTTACATCCAAGTTGTATTTTGTACTGCAACTATATTATGAACTATACTACAAGTGAACTTATAGGTATGCTGTTAGTTTACTAGTTATATACTTGTAGCCCATTTTTTAGTTTATGAAAGTTAAAGTATACTCTCAGTAGTTTAATCGTTTTGACAGCAAGTATACTTGTAAGTTTTCTTTAAGTGAACTTATTTAGGCAGGAAAAGCCAACACTAGGATCAGATCTAAATCATGTTCATGGAGAGACCTTCGTCTGGTCAGCTAACATTACTGCCAAGCAGCTGAAATATAGAGTGATATTGTGGTTTTAGCTGACGTGTGTCGCCTCACTGTTTTGAGCGATGCTCGTTCATGTCTATGTAGAGCAAGCAGGCGCGAGCTCGACGCTGACTTTCATTGATCTCACGGCCACAGGTGTCGCTGTTAACAAGCATTTCTGAAAGTTACAAATAGTCCTTTTAAGTCTAAAAGACGTATACTAATAGCACACTTTAAAAAACTTCTTTTTTGTAAGGGTGATCTAGATGTTGGCAAAGTAAGCAGCACATTGGTGGTTTGCACACTTGCATGCATTTGATTAGTCAGATTGACAGTTTGTGCTGGATGATGCAGCATTTTGCTACTCTCCAACTTTTTGAACTGTACTACCATGCTTTGTTTTTTTCACCAGAGCCCTCTGCTGCAGCGCCGCCTTGCCAATAATGCAACAGTCTCAGGGAGAGGAATGAGGAACTTGCTTTTATTTTTTTGCTTTTATTTGGTGAAAAGGGTCCTTACTGTTGTGTGGGTTCATAGGTCTGTCTCTGCAAACACTGTAGGTTTTACACAAGAAGAAAAATACACCGCAGAGGCTGCAGCTTGCATCAGAAATGATAGACCTTGTGTTCACCCACAAACACACACACACGTACAAACACACTTAGTGTTTGTATTTATGGATGCTAAACGTACAATAAGTGTCCTCCTTATGTGAGCCACTAAAGCCATCAGTGCTCATTGCTGTTAATTTATTGTATAGCTGAGGATAAATGCCTAAGATAATGTTGTGGTGGTCTTCAAGAGAGAAATCATTCTATAACTGGGTCAGTGGTTCATTAACGCTAACAGCTACAAATTATGTCCGTTGCCAGTGACGTGTTCGAAGTGTCCTTGAACAATTTGTGAACTCTACTCGCTCCCTCGCTGTTAATTACTTTGAATAGGAGTGTCAGCTAAACGCCTAAATTGAAACTGTAAATTAACTCAAGTCAAGAAAGGAAAGGGGAGAGCAACTGCTCGTACGGTGGGAGGTAAAGTAGATCGAAAGCTGTGCCAAATAAATTGATTTTTTTTCCCCCCCTCTGGCTTAAAAGTCTTGGTTCTGTGAGAAATAAGAAACTTTCATTCCCAGCTTTGATACTGGGTAACAATAATTCCTGTAGCCATTAGGCTACATAGAGAGTTCCTGTGGGTTTATCGAATAATAAACCAAAGATGTATTGTGGGTCGGTGCCCTCTTAAAGATTTTATGACAGAAGCAGTTACACAATGTGAATGGTGATGCGATATCGAGGATCATATTTTCTAGTTTGCATGCGTACTCTATCTGTACAGATTTAAATATGTACATTTTTATGCATCTAGAGATGTGACCACCACAGCGTAGTTCACTGCAGCAGCATGGGTAAGTCTTAGCCACTACATCAGGAAAGGTAGAAAGGGAATTACAGATTCTGGAGATATATTTCTGAGATGAAAATATGCTCGTAGGGATATTGCTTTCTGGGGCTTGTTAAATGAGAGGACTGGATCAAAGGTAACGCCGAGATTCTAACATATTCCTTTTTGACAACTGTACAGCCACCAATATTAAGTGAGAGGTCTGACTGAGAGCATTCCTCGCTGCTTGACTTTAACATTTTGCTGCACTGAAGGAATGACTGTTTTTTGTCATCATCAGAAAGTTTTGATGGTGTATAAGAGAGTGAGAGTGCATTTTTATTTTTTTTTCATTTATTACTAAAAAGGTAAAAGTCTGTATTTGAATCAAGCAGGAAGTGATATATTATGGAAAAATGCCACATGCTGCTTTGACAAATTACAGGCCTGGGTCTGATCTTAAAAGACCCAAAACATGTCACTTTACTGATACTCTTTAGCGTTAAGTTAAGGGAGGAGTTGTGTGTGATCTGTTGGTAAAGGCAGTGCGTAACATTTTGGGGGATCTATCAGCATTAATGGAATATAACATTAATAACTATGTTTTCATTAGTGTATAATCACCCGCAAATAAGAATCGTTGTGTTTTCGTTACCTTAGAATGAGCCCTTCATATCTAGGGAGCGGGTCCTCTTCACGGAGTCCGCCATGTTGCTCCGCCATGTTTCTACAGTAGCCCAGAATGGACAAGCCAAACACTGGCTCTAGTGAGAGTGTTTTTACGTTACCTGAAGGCCACCGTAGTTCGCCAACACGATTGTGAAACTACGGTAACATGAGCCTCAGACTGTAAAACCGTGGTACCGGAGTCTGACTTCCGTTACTCCTAAAGTAGTGTTATTATGGTAAGTATGGCCTCTGGGACGAGGCGAACGGCGCTACCATGGTTTTGCACTCGGCGACTCACGTTACCGCAGACTTGGAAAGGGCAGCCCGTTCTCATTCCCAGGGCGTTAAATACCGAGGCTTTGTCACGGCTCTCCGTGTTCGGTACCGCCACACACGGCACCCTCTGGCACCGGTATGAAATGCACTGGGTGTTCCATTAACTATAATGTAAACCCATCCATAGCAACAGTAAACCCTCCGGGAAAGTAATCCAGGAGTGTGATGACATGGCAAAACACAAGGCTTTCATCCAGGAATCAGCTGTTCGTTAAATGCCCCATGTTCACAATGTGCAGTGTAATTTTTACTGTACAAACGTAATAGTTTTAAGGTGGCGACGCGGCGGCGACGCAGTAATAATGCAGTGGCAACGCATCATACATCTGCCACTGTTGTATTAAGCTAGATATAGAATAAGAACATATTTGAAAAGGTTGGTGAAAAGGTTTCTTAACACTAACGGAGAATTAATATGCACAAAAGCATCTTCAGTCCTCAGCCCTTTTTCAATTAGAGCAAACTGGAAGGTCAAACAAGTTTAATTACCAGCAGCGGTAGCGACATTCCGGAGGCCTGTCTTTTTGATTGGCAAACCTTTAAGAGAAAACACACTCACAGTCAGCAGGGTGCTACCACTCACTCAGTCCGCTCGCTATCAAATTGAAATGAAATGGATTGCTGCTGTTAAAGTGAAATTATTCAATCTGATGCAGAAACCAACCGCTCTACCGGCATAGGGGATTTAAATTACTTAAGTGTTAGCCTGTTATGCATTTTAAATGGGAAATCATGCTCCATTTCCTGGGTTTAATCAAGTCTCTTTGAAAATCAACCACCGGATTTCTGGTTTAATATACTACCGTTGGTTAAAAAGGAGAGACAGGGGAAGTGAAATACGGGGTCCTGATTTGGGCGTCACAGTGCACTTTCCGTCTGTCAGCAGAATGGCCTGGCATAATTAGGTAAAGCAGCACAATGGAAGCACTGTGTTCAACGCCAAGAGCTCTACTCTTTTTATTTATTTATATTGAACGTTGACTTCACACGTTCAGACCTATCGGAGACCTATCTTAACCACTGCACATCAGAGTGAGCAGCCACTTAGTGCGACCGGGATGTACAGAAACATTATCAGTCACATCAGAGACACTACAAAGCTGCTCCCGCCTCTGCCTTGTCCTTTCACATTTACACATTGCATTTAAAAGCTGCATGTGTCATCTGTTAGAGCACTTCGATTCAGATTCCCTGTGATCACCTACAACCGGAAAATTTCATCTTAATCTAATCAGATTAGGCCGGGGGGACAAAAAATAAATTGCAGTTATTAACCTATAGCTTCGCTGTTGATTACTAAGTGCAGTCCTATTGACCTAAGTGCACCGCATTAGAAATATTGTAAATATTCATGAGTGAGCGGCAGGTCCCTGGGAGATAAATTGGGCCCTCGCCTGTGTGTCCACCTTATCAGGCGAAGGGGTCAGAGCTCAGGTAATTTCTTACAGCGGAGAGGAAGCAGTTCAGAACCTTTCCATAAAATCCAACCCAGAATGGAAAGCTCTCACTTTACATCATTCCCAGTTTCCTGCTGTCAGCAAGGACTTGTTAAAGCAAGAAATTAGGCCCCCCGGTGATTTTCCAGTTTAATTGCTGACCTGCAGGAGGTTCACCTGTCAATAACAGTCAGCCGTCAATATGCCTGTTAGCTGAACTGCTTTGCTGTTTCTGCTTTTGTCAGACAACATGTTTTGACACTCAAAGATGAATCTACATACTGTTTTGTGCCAATTCTCATCACAGAGTACAAATTACATTTTACCAAGTAATTAAAAACTGCACTAATCAGTTCATTTATATGAACAATGGCTAAAATGATTATGTGTGATGTGAAAAGTGTCGCTCACAGTGATGAGCCCACAGATAATTATCACCCAACTCTGAGGTTCTCCTCAGCTTTACGGAGTATTTTAGCATCTTTCAGCTCATTGTTTTGCTTTACTGTTTTGGTTCAGTCTCAATGTTTTCATCAACTTAGTATTCCAGCAGCAGCAGGCAGCTGTTTTCAGTGAATAAGCTCTCATTAATTGACTGTACGCTACCTGCCCAGCACCAAACAGCAGACAGACAAAGTAAGCATCTAGCTGGTAAACATAGTGGAGCATTTAGCAGCTAATTTTAGCAGCTTAAGACCCAATTATACCGCTCAGGAGTGGGTGGAGACCAAAACAGAGCTAAAAGGAGAGTGAATATTGGACATATGTAAATTCATCAGGTGTAATATAGCTCCAAATAAATACTAATGTTGATCTCTGTCTGCTGTAAATAGACAACTAATGACTAAATTAGCCATATTGACTTTTTAAGGCCATAACAAGTCAAATGCGTGTGTGATGTTGAGTTCTGCCCCCAAGTTTCCCCAAAAAACAAACTGATTAGTGGAGCTTTAATCTAGAATCCCAAATATTATTCTTGTTCAACATAGAAAAATCTGTAAATGAGGTGCAGGAATTAATGGCTTGGCTAGTAGTGTGTTTGTGCAGTGAAGAACAGGGAGTGAGGTACTCACACCTTGCAGGAACATAACCCCTATTGTCATGCTCATGGGTTTTTGGCTTTGTCTTTTTCCTGTTTTATTTTGAAAGTTAACTCTCCCGTTGTGTCATGTTTTGTTTTACTTCCTGCTTTTGTCTTTTTTCCCACCTGTTTTCCACCACACCTGAGATTCATTAGTTTGTTTATTTGTTAGTTTGGATCCCCGTTAGTTGCTACCGGGGTAGTAATTAGTTCCTTGTGTATTTAGTCAGTGTGTTTCCCTGTTTCAGTGTCAGGTCAGTTGTTACTGGTGTTCCTCTTGTCATTGCCTGCCGGTTTGTTCTTCATTTAGTTGTTTTGTATTATCCTGTGTTCTTGAATTTGCCGCTGTGTGCTTCATCAGTTTTTGTTGGCTGTCAGTTTCGTTTTTGGAACCAGCTTTCTTTATCAAAGCTTGGCTTATGTTCAATTCAACATGCCCGCCATGTCTCTTGCATTTGGGTCCTACTCTCTGAACTGAAACACCCACAACCTGAACTGCTAAGAACCCTGGTAGGCTCTCCTGTTCAATGTATTTTACAAAAATGGGTTATTTTCTTTTTTTAATGCCGTTAAAAAGGAAAAAAGCAGCGCATTGTTGACAAATGAAGTAAGCAGTTGTAGGACAGAAAATGATGGAAGTGGTGGTGCTTTTTTAAAGTATTGATTATTATGTTTGATACTCTCTGATGCAGTAGTAAAATGATTATTGTTTGTTGTAGTTGATCTTGATGTGACGATACATCTGCTTGTCCAATCATAATCAACAGTACGGACGGCAACCCCTGAAACGCTACCCGAAACTTACATTTAGTATCATGAAACTTGTCCCCAAAGCAAACGGAGAACAGTGGAAACAAAAGCAGAACTCGTGATTACACGTTAGTTTACGTTCAGTTCCAGCAGTGGAAAAGGGCCTTCTGTGTCTGTAATTTCGGATTTGGTGAAGATGAATCCAACATGAGAAAATAGAAGCAGCACAATGAAGTGTTTCTAGAGGCATGCTGAAGTACTGTTTTGAGGTCTGTTTATTTTATTTTGTTTGGAGCATTGCGTGACAGTTTTCAGGACTAGTCAGAACAAAGCTCATATCATTGAACCAGTGATGAAATCTGCACGCTAAAGGACAAAGTAAAGGATGCCTTGTGGATTTTTACAGGCTATAGTCTAATGTGAATTATTTTAGCATTGCTGACTGTGTTGTCATCAGCTGTCCTTTTCCATTTGTGTTCAGATTTTCCTCCCGCCTGTGGACAAGCTGCCATTTCCTTCAAGCTCCGGACCCCTCGGTGACCTCACAGTCTTTTCTCGCTGTCCAGCACCTCTTACACTTCCAGCTCATTGATCTTGCACCTAAATTAAGATGAAAGTCAGTCCTCTATTTGATCCTTTGGCACCGTAGACTTCGGTAGTATTCTGTGTTCCTTGAGGTCAGCCCAGTCTCCGTGCCCTGAGCCCACAGAGAGTCCATGTCCTGGCTCTGGGCAGAGGGCCAAGCATCACCACCCACAGCCCCCCAGTCGGCCTCCGGAGCTCGGGGGTCAGCTGAGGTTCATCCGGCCTTCAGACAGGAAAATGATCCGATGTGTCTGGACAAGCTCACAGTTCATAAAACAACAGGCGTCCCCACATTAAAGTAAAAGACTCACTGACTATTAGAATGGACTGATGTACTTTTATGGGCTATCACTTTTGCTGGTGCTGCGGCTATAAAATAAGATACGCTCCCGTACAGTATTCCCACTCTATAGTGACAGGATATGTCGCAGTTTGATTAGATGTTTTGATCAAATTCCACATGAATGCATGAAAATGTTCACTTGTGGGTTCTTGGGATTAAATGGAGAGTTTTAATGTTGCATGATCTAAATGCTAATTCAGGGGCTTTTACAAATTAATGGAAAATCTCAGTTAAACACATAAAAGCTCCGTATTAAATGGGTCCTCCAGTGATTTAGTGTTGCACTTCCAGAAAGTTGGGCGACTCGCAAGAGACAGATTAAAACAGAATGGCCAAAATCTAAGCAGCAGAAGTCGATATAGCCTTACTTTTAGTCCTTATTATAGGTCTATGGATCATGGACATTTCCTATAATGCAATCAATAGCGTCTTTGTTCGATCCTCCCTGTGTGGTTAATGTCCACATATTTCAAACGCCACACCTTGATTTGTAACAAAGGCTTTGTGTAGTCGGAGGCGAAAGGCCACAAGATGAGGTCGAACCACTGTCCCAAAAGGCTGAAGCCAATAACTGGCTATCACTAATGGTCGCAGTTTCACTTCTTTTAATGTGTGTCTTGGTTGCAATTTTGAGAATGATTGATACCAAAGCTTGGATGTTTCTTGCTTGTCCCGCTGTGATGTGCAAGATGGGGATTAGGACGAGCTAATCTGCTAAAATAACAAGTTTACTGCCAACCAGAGA
Source organism: Adelosebastes latens (assembly GCA_916700685.1). Classification (NCBI taxonomy): domain Eukaryota; kingdom Metazoa; phylum Chordata; class Actinopteri; order Perciformes; family Sebastidae; genus Adelosebastes; species Adelosebastes latens. Next base: position 33,906 of record CAKAKR010068165.1, read on the forward strand.
GTTTGATTACAGCAAGTGTGAAATCCATGAACAAAATAGTCATACATTCTGTCATTGTGTTACTTACGGATGGAATTACAGTGAAGATAAGTCATTCCCCTTTTTGCTGGGGACCCCCTGGAACTGCCTTTACAATGTTTTCATAAAAAAAGATCCTGTAAATGTATATACATTTTTCAAAATGTTATAAAAAATGTATGTTTGCTGTCTCTCTAGCATTGTGTTTGAGTTGTGCCTAAGAGCTGAAGTCAATGCCCGGGACATTCTGCGATTGTAGAACTTAAACATAAATATGATATAGTAACTTATGTATTGAAGGGATCCTTAATTGTGGTTTTCAATATCTGATTAGATAGAAGTTTACATGAATATTCATTAAGGATGTATTGTAGTATATGTTGAGAAGAGGTACGTTAGCTACCAATATTTTTTCAGTCTGTTTTTGTTTCTCTTTATTACCTTCATAAAGTACAAGATTTATACAACTGTGCATTTGCTGTTAGAGCTCCCAGACTTTTGAACGCCCTGCCTGAGGAGATCAGGCATGCTGAAAACCCACTTTTACAGAGCTGCTTTTAATTCCTGATTCCGATGCTTTTATATTTGTTTATTTAGGTTCTAAATTATTTTTTTTAAATTACTTTGATTGTTTTTGTATTCATATTTGTAATCACCCCTGTAGTATTTGCTTTGCTTTCTGAGAATTTGTCTCATTGCCCCGTGTCTTTTGATTGCTTTGTTCTGTTTTTATGTAGCACTTTGTAACTCTGTTTTTAAAAAGTGCTATATAAATAAAGTTATTATTATTATTATTATTAGAAGTAGCCAGGCAAGCTTGCAAAGCTACCAAAACGTAGTCAACAAAATAAAGTTTATGTAGCCTACCCATGCCTTCATTGTTGTTAGTGTGTCGTCCAACCACAGGGAAGCCGAGGACTCACCTTCAACAACAGAAGTGACTTGCTTTGTGGTATAAACTTAGCTGGCACTTAAGCACATTTCCTGCCTGCCACCCCTCTGTCCTGATGTAAAAGTGACCGCCCAGGCTTTTAGAATAAGTAAGACATGATTACTGGTTGGGATCCGGCGTTCAGGACTCATGTTTCTTCTGTGGTTCAGCGGCCTCCCTGCAGCGGTGCTGTCCGTGGTGCTGAAAGTCCTCCTCACAGTGAGCAGCAGAGGCTCTTTATATCCACAGCATGTGCCTGCTCTTACATCCACTCTGACTGCCTACACACACTGAACACACTACATGTTTGCTCTCTCTGAGGGAGTTTGACAATAATTGCATGGTCAGTAATCAGCCCTCATGGCTATTCTCCGGCCCTTGAATCGAGGTAATTTTACTTTCCCGGCTGCTCGTACAGTACATAGCGATGGAGAAAATAATCCCATCTGACTGTTTGGTTTTTCTTGGCCTGCCTCCGATTCTGTTCTACATGGGAATAATTTGAAAACAATTGGATTTGCTCTATCTCATACCCTCCCTGGGCCTCCCTGAACATGAAATTTCACTTCTCTTGCTTTATACCACGCGCTCATGTCTCTGCTCGGCTATTTAGGCTGTAATGTGCGCTATAAATAACACCAGGGCCAGAGAAAAAGGGATAGAGGGCATATTGCCATACAGCTCAGTAACGAGCGGTCTTATAAGTCATTAAAGATTTTTGTGTAATTAATGCAGCATATGGTAAGACACCTGCTTAGAGACTTGATGGTGTGATAGACCTCCTATAAGGTTTTCACACGCTGACTCTTTGATTAAGACATAGGAGGAATCCTCCATCGACTGGCTCTGTGACGTTCAAACTAAATATAAATGTTTATCTAACGTTAGCTGTAGCACCTGCTCTTTAATTAGCTAATTAATTTACACGTGTCCTCACAGTTGTCAAAGCACCAACAGCCAAATGACAACATTTATTTTGAGCATTAACATGCATGGGTACATTTGCATTATTTATCAGCGTGAAATGGATCCTCTATCATTAATGAGTGTAAGTGTGTGTCATTGTGTGCTTAATTAGTCAATGGTTTAATTAATGTTAGCGATACAGAACCCAAACTCATATATTCATAGATGCAAACTGCTTTTTCTGAGTGACAAAAAAAAGAAAAGGGAAAGATGTACTTTAATAAAATTTTCTATTATACTAAATATCCCAACTCGTTCAGCCTGGTATTGATTAGAAATGTAAAGCAGGTTTACTTGAGGTCATGATAGAGACAAAGTACTAAATGGGTGCGATGCCAATTTTGATGCTTCCAGTCAGGGCACTCTCATCATGATAAAGTACGTGGCTCTGATCCCAGAATGCTTAAAGAAGCAATTATAAAGACAACTTGCACTACACAGCCGCACTTATCCAACACAGAATTATATAATACTAATGTACGAGTGCTGATAAAAGATGAGGCTGGGGTCAAACAGGGTTACAGCACAGCAGGAGTGACGTACAGTCGTGGTTGTATGTGACCGATGGATGACATAGCACAGATATATGATATATAGGCTATATGTCCTGCAGCCACAGAGCTCTATAGTAGGTCTTAATAACAGCAACTAAGTCAAGGCCCCAAATTAGACCTACTTAGTCACATTTATTCATATTCTATTGTACTGTAACTCTTTTACTGCTATTATGTGCACATTGTATTTATTGTTTTCCTGCGTTGTTGTTTGCTTTGTATTCATTTGTATCATGTACATGTTCAACACGTTGGTCAACTGTGTTTTTTTTTTTAAACGTGCTATACAAATAAAGTTTGACTTGACTATGTTGTAACATGATCTGTTTTTCTGCATTTTTAGTAAGGTCCTAGATCTTCTACTGACCACAAACTTTTCTGTTTGCCTGTGGTTATGCAGCCCTGGTATAAGCAAAGAGTATAGAAACAAAAAGACGAAACTCTGCTGCCGCAATTTTGGACTTAAAACCCGTATTATATTTATAATATTTCAATGTTCAACAGAGGCCATTTCTGTAGAATATGACAATAGAATAACAATAATAATGTTTGACTTTTGTATGGCACTTTTTAAGTGGACGTTTTACTGGCATCTGGTAGTCACTTTCAGTCCAAAATGGCGGAAGCTCTGTTGCTGGGCGCTGATGTTGCAATGGAATAAAAAATTTAATTTCACTTCTTATCAATATAAATTATTTGGTATAAGTGTGATGATGCAACATGGACACTTTTTTTTTTTTTTTTCCATCAAACAACTTTATTGAAGTCAACACATTTACAAACATAGTGAGAAGTTGATCATATAAGGTGTAGAATGTGTGTTTAAGATAAAATAAAAAAAAATAAAAAAAAACACCTGAAGTAGTGAGTAAAGATACATAAAGTATAAAACGTGTGTTTAAAAAAATGTGGTTATAAAAGGAAAAAAAATATATTTTGGCCAAATTAGTCTCATGGTGGTTATTTGTGCACAAGATTAATTTTAAACCATTTAGAAAAACAAGCAAACAAAACACTTTTTTATAATTTTTTTTACTGTAGTGTGGTGCTCACCACCCTCACATCCCCGGATGTGTCACCTGCCAACAGTTCAACAGTTCATTGGTGCTTCCTCGCGCACTCATCATCCAATCAAAACGTCCTCACCACCTGGTGTCAATCACAGAACCAGAAGAATCACCTGTGTTCACCTGATGGCTGCTCCTCGTCAGTTGTGCCGTCTGTGTTTCCAGACATCCTCCACATCTCTGGAGGCTGACTCCAAGCCTGGTGAGTCCGTGGAAGGAGCGCTGTCTCCGGCCTAGAGGAGCTACTAACGCCTTTAACCCTTCAAAGCGGACTGACAGTGGTTCTACAGTACGGACGGTGAGTAGCCTACACCTGTAAATACTTGTTGAACTGAGAGCCAGGGTTGCCAGATCAGATTGACAGTTTCCAGCCAAATCACAACTTAAAAACAGCCCGAATCAATAAAAAACAGCCCAAATCATAACCTTGCAGAAACGTGTAAAACCAGTGGTGGAATGTAACTTAAGTACATTTATTTACTCAAGTCGGGTGAGTTGCCATAAAGTGGGACACTGCCTGATGTGGGACGCCTATAAGCTCCAGTGGGTGTAGGTCTTCCTCAAACAAATAAAAATCAATAAAACTATTGATATCTAATGTATTTCTAATATGCCTAAATGCTTCAAAACTATTATAGTATTTATTCATAATTTATTTATTATTATTTATAGTCTTATTGTTTGTTAGTTGTTTGATTCTCCATGTAACATTCACATATAAGCCTAGGTTTTGTAACAGCAATAACATTGTAATTGGTAAAATTACTGAACATGGGATTGCACATTTAGCCTTGAGTGTTTCTTACATTAATTAAGGTGATTTTTAGACCTTTTAACAGACTTTTCAGTGTTCAGTGTTGACTTTTTTATTTGAATGATAAATAACAATTCACAAAATTTATAACTATGTATTTATTTGTTATATTATGTTTTACAAAATTAGGAAAGTAATGTTTAAGTCAAGCCTGATGTTGCATTACACATAAATTAATGATCCCAGTCACTTCCACACAGTGAGGCATACAGTACAGCTTAATAATTAAACACAGGTATCGTATCGGTACTCTATATCAGCCGATACCCAAAGCGCAGGTATCACTATCGGGACTGAAAAAGTTGGATCGGTGCATCCCTACTGAATTTGATGTGTTTTTGACCATGAAATGACAGCTTGTTTGGAAATATTGTTTTCACAATACTTTCAAAATCCCACTAAATGTTGTCAAAAGCAGCCCAGATTTCATCTACCAGCCGAATGCTGCTTTTCCAGCCCAATTTAATCAATGACAATTTGGCCCAATGTGGCAGAAACCTTCCCAATCTGGCAACACTGCTGAGAGCACAATTTTGTTTTGTGGCATCCGCTGTAAATGTGGATTTTTTGAGTTTGCCATTTTAATGTTTGTGCAGAACTGGATTGGACTGAGCTGAGCATGTTTCGACCCTTCAAACCTGGCTGACAGATGGCGGTTTGGTGAGTACCCCTGTAAATAATTTTTTAAATGAGAGCACAGTTTTGTTTTGTGGGATTCGCTGTAAATCCCGGAGCGGCTTTTTTGAATTTGCTGTTTTATTGTTTGTGCAGAGGTGGATTGGACTGAGCTGAATGTGTTGAAACTGGCTGGAGTGACCTCTGAGCTGTTGAACTGTTATTCAAATACATGCACACATTGCACCCACAGTACATTTTTGGTTCTGGTTTTGCTTGCTTGTGTCAATAACAACTCCCTGAAAGTTGAATTGAACTGTTGTCTGTTTGGCTTATTGCTGCATTGATTTGATGCTGAGTTGCTGAGATTTGCCTTATGGTTTTTGCTCCTATTTTGTGGGGTTTGACTCGACTTGGACCACTGTACAATCGACAACCCATAACTATTATTTTGTCAGATGTGACTCTGACTGGCACCCTTCACTTAGTGACTCAAACCGCAATAAAAAGTAGCACCCCAGTTTTCCAACCCACTAAACCCTGGACTCATTATCTGCAGCTGAATTCAGCGTGTGGTGATGGCCTTGGCACTAGGGCTATCGCAATAACCGCAATATTATAATAATGCGCTATTGACACTCCAACCGCGGGGGATGGCAAGCAGCCACCGCAACCTGCTTTGTTCCCATTTTTTCTTTTTTGAATTCTTTGCAATGGGAGCGCCTGGTATTTACACTATGCTACATCAGCACGTATGTTTTTTTCTGGTCGCAGAGAGTTAACAAATGTTCAACTTTGGGTCACTTTGTACCCAGCCGTCCAATCATAATGGAGTGAAGTAATTTGCAAAAAAAAATATTATTGCATATTGCGCTGTTGAGGCAATCATTGTCACCGCAGGGGAAATTCCTTCACCGCGACAGCCCTACTTGGCACAGCAGAGGACTGTCCATACTGTACCTGTGTTACCCTATTGTCTGCCTCCTCATAGTTGTCAAAAGAGCTTCCAATTTTCAATTCTGAAAGGAACAGCAGGCAAACTCTGAATGTGCCCCCTGCATCAAAAGATTGTGGAAAATGGAGAAAGTAACTCTCAATTCAACCCCTTCATTCAGCATAATGGAGGACCTTATTGTGTTGTCACAAAACCCTGTACCAACTTCACATACCTGCCACTTTTAGGACTCAACTTTTGGAGTTGATTTCCATTCAGACATCCATATCTATTCTTTTTGGTCATTGAAGACTGCTTAACCTGGTCTGCTGGCCAGTTTGGATGTTTGACACCATGTACAGAACTGCCAAGTGTGTCAATTATACAAACTTGGAACAAAAAAATTGGTGGTGAAACTCACAGAGGCCCTGGTCCGTCTGAAGGCTGCCTCAGAGGAGGAGTCTCTAGAGGGGTCTGGGAGTTGCTGGCCTTGGCAAAGCTAGCCGATCCTTCAAAACCTGACCGACTGTTTGACTGACTGACTCTGACTGGTCTACCATGGTACCCCCTGTAAATACTTTAAATAGTCATTGCTGTGTGTTTGAACTGTGATAACAGACGCTATCACTTTGATTTTTTTTTTTTTTTTTTTTTTTTGTGGGATCTGCGGTAGATCCTGGAGTGGAAATGTTGAGTTTGGTGTCATATTGTTGGTGCAGAACTTGGTTGTGCTGAACTGAGTGTGATTCAGCAAAGTTTTTTTGGATTGAACTCTGAATTGTTGCACTCATTCATGCTAGGGCTGTACGATTTAGAAAAAAAATCTATTTACGATTATTTTGACTAATATTGCAATTGTGATATGATTTGCGATATTAGAGGAAATGATAATTTTTACATCATTATCCTCATTGTCAGTGAAAAACATTAAAATGATTATGGTGGGATTTTTGTGGTGATCTGTACCAAACAAAGGTATTTTCTTAAGTCTGTATAATATGATGTGTAGGCCAGGACATCTCTGCAGTGCGGCAATATTTAATTTGAAATGGTATTTAAAAATGAAAAAATTTCAATTAATTGTGCAGCCCTAATTCACACTCACTATCATTGTTGGGTCTGGTTTTGCTTGTGTTAACAATTGCAATTTGAAATCTGTTTGCTTCATTGCTGTGTTGACTTGTTGCTGTGTGTTTCATTGCTGTGATGTAACATTCACACACAAACACACACACTACTTTCTTGGTTTTGGATTTGCTTGTGTCAATAACCACCAATGTATTGTCTGTTTACCTCATTGCTGCATTGCTGTGTTGATATGTTTCCTATGTGTTCCATTGCTGTGATTGGTCTCACTGTTGCTTTGCTATTTTCTCATATCTTGTGGGGTTTGTCTTGACTTGGCAATTGTCCACCCATAATTATGATTTTGTCAGATGTGATTGGCAGCTCTTAACAAGTGACTGTCAACCAGCTACAATATTCTGCCTTGTTTGGTTATTTTCATTTGTCAGGATTTCACGTCTTATTCATAATTATTGGTGTCCAAGAAAGCTGGTCAGGAACAACATTGGATTGTCAGTGCTCATCCAATCTGTGTGTCCTGAACACTTATCAGCCAAACCATTATTGACACAGACGAGCAGATTGTCATGTGTGCTCCGATCCTTTGAGTTGAAGGAAGAGGATTGTTGAAGCAGTTCATCCTTTCAGTTCTGGATTATAGGGATGTCATTCATAGTCATGCTGCTGTTTCCACACTGAGGGCTTTAGATCCTGTTTACTATTCCGCTCTGTTCATTACTGGAGATCATTACAACACTCACCACTACAATTTGTATGATAAGGTCAGTTGGCCTTCCCACTTAGATATAATAACCGTAGTACTTATTTATTTTCGAAGCCCTCGCTGTAAAATGTCCATCTCATATCTCATCTTTGCCACTATGGAACATACTGAACTCTTGCTTTAGCGTCTTTGTAATGGAACCGATTCAGGAAGTACTGCTTTACTGTTGTGAAATAATAGCGTTTAAAACAACGTTTATTGTTCTCATCGTTTATTTTTGGTAATCATTAGGCCTGCTTTGGTGCAGGTTTGTTTCATTTTCAATCTTTTAACTGAAAAGAACCACTTGCTTATAGGGTTGTAATGGTATACCAGTACCAAGGTATACCGTGGTATGAAAGTTGGCGGTTAACATATTGTGTACATTTGCTTTTCTAAGTTATTGAAAGTATAAGTATATGTGAGTTAAAGATACAGACAGGAGGAGTCTGGCTGTGTTGTTGCACACCTACAGTATATGATAATTGTTAATAATTACAGGACATTATTTTAAAAGCTCACAGCTGATGTTATTTTTCATTTAGTAGTTAATTTAACATTCTATAGTGCTGCTTACATGCTTCAGTTATGTAACATGTTATAGGTAGATGCTCATTTTTTATCAGGTTTATAATTCTGTTTATCGTAATTTTGTTCTCATTCCTTTAAGGGCCATTGTAACTGATAAAAATACTACAACTACTACTACTAATAGTGCAATACCGTGATACTGTGAACTCATGATATATTCTGAGATGGTTATTATACCATGAAAATCTCATCGCGTTACAACCGTACATGCTTATGGCGTGACTTATGTTGTGACGTACCACCAAGTACAGAGGGAAAGTGAATGAAGGAACGTGGTTTTTGTCTGTTCCAGTCTTTAGATCTGTCAATGAATAACCATCATATATTACCATCTAAATTTAGAAAGGTAATCAAATAATTTTGAAAATAGCGTTCATGAGAAAAATTAATTATATATGCACCTTTGTGTATGGACTGCAAATATCATATACACACAGATATTAGCTAAAAGCTTGACTAAAATAGCTGCTTGATATTAGATTCCGCCTTTCATCTTCATTTCCACGTCACCATACTTTAATTACACTTGGATCGTTGTCGAAAGCTAAGTATAGCTGTTCAACTGTGTGTCTGTGTCAGTGTGAATACACTGTCATTATGAGGATTCTTTTTAAATATTTGTTTCCACAGTGTCAGGTTCATCAGTTAACTTTTCTTCCCTTTGTTGAGGTGGTAAATGAAGGCTGCTGTAAGGGCAAAGAAACGTATAATATACCAGGAGGATAATTTTCCTCCTGATATATTCAGGCAGGGTGACGGCCTGAGGATGTGTTCTAATAATTCCATCCTGTCTTTGTGAAATGTACAATGAATTCATTATCAAATAAGGACAGAGCTTTGAAAAGAGCTGTCACTTTAACAAGACTCCAATAGCCAAACGTGTTCTTCTTTGTGTTGTTTGTAGATCTGTGGGCCATTTTGTAAAGCAGCAGGAAAAATCTATGACCAAACTGCAAAAGCCAGTTATAACAGACACAATTCCACTATGTTCATGTGTTTATTTCCTATTCCTAATAACTACTTAATTATCGCAGAATTCTGTATTGCTTTTCTTGTCATACAGGGTCAGTGGCGCTACACTAAATCTGACTCTTTATTTCAGTATTGGCGTTAGACACTGTGGGTTATTGTCTCCATTCTTATTTAACTTGTGTATTGATGACTTGTTCGGGTAGTTAAACAGGTTGTGTTTTCACATAATTACTTTATGCATGCAGAGATAGGATTTGGCAGTATTTTCTCTCACTTGCATGCTGCTCTTCGACAGCTGTTGAGTATATTTTTCCCCAATATGGTGCTGATTTGGACACTAATACATAAATCAATAATGTTAGAATAATTAGATCCAAAGAGGATAGAACATACCTATTTTTTTTTTAGTTGTACTTACATGGAGATGTTCTTGTGAGTTCAAATATGTTGATCATTATTATACACATACTTTAACTTAATTATATGCTCCGGGCCTCATGCGTGTATGTAGATTTTACATGTGCTCCACTAAGGTCTCTCTGCCATGCTTAATTTATGTTATTATGTTCTGCTCTGCTGTGGTATAAAAAGAAAGGTATCCAAATATTGAGTCACTTAATGATACCATGAGGATGAATAATATGATGTATGCATTGGTAAAATTTGCCAAAAGCTGCAAGAAGTTGTGGCCAGTTTGGGTTTGAAATACATTTACATCTGTACCTATTTCCTAAATTATTATTTTTTTCCCTATGGTACAAGAGCATTGCTACAAGTAAGCATTTTACATCAGGAGGACATTTCCTTGTTCTTTTAGTTTTATTTTTTTCTGTCTGAGGGAGATAGAGTTCATCTTCACAGGTATTGATTGTTCTGTCCTCGACTGTTAGAACGAATTAAAGAATAGATTCTTGAATCAAATGTAATTCGCTATAAATGGTGCTTTTAAAATTGCTGACACATTCCAAGAAAAAAAGCAAATTCAATCTATCGAGGTGCTCAAAGTCAGTTTGTGATCCTTAGCATGAATAATGATTTCATTTATTTATAAGAGAGGGCTGTAATGCCAGCCAGCTAGTTTTCAACATGTGACAAAGTGTTAGTCAAACTGAATAGTTTCCTGTTATGGCATTAATTAAATTTCCCCCTGAATAATGGATGAGAACACCAGCTTTACATTTGTGGTTGATAAATAGTTTTTGTTTTAAGAATTTTAAGAATATTATCAAATCCCTGCCACAGTAACTCCAATATGGATGACTAAATATCCCAAACAGCATTTACAACCATTTACACGTTGGATAGTAAAGACTTTCTGCCATGTTGGAGAGTTTACAATATTATGCTAAATGTATTTGGATGTTCTACTCTACAGCACAGTTGAACCACTTAACTGCAGACTTAGTCCATCTATTTGTTGGAAGCTGTAGTCTCTTGTGTTTGACAGTTTTCTGGCATATAGTTTTTCCGAATGATTCAACTGCATACGTTCCACGGTACAGAAGTTACTTCATGCTAAGAGGTTCATAAAGCTTCCGCATCTAGTGTTTTAACATTAATAAATCATAACCACTTTCATTTTGAGACATTGGTGTAAGTGCCTCCAAACAAATGAGACTACCACTGAGGAGAATGTGTAGCAACGTCTACACTGAGTTCAGATAGAGTTTTACAGGAAATACATTGTTGGATAGTTGTAAAGGGTAGAAGGAAAATGTTTATGCTCTTCAGTAAAGCCAAAGAGAAAACCTTTGACTAAAGTTTTTGTGAACAGCTTATGTGTTTGGGTCAGCTGTGGATCAGAAGGTAAAGAGGGTCATCCATTGATCGCAGGGTTGGTGGTTTGATTCCGCCCTCCTCCTCCTGAACGCATGTTGAGGCGTCACTGATGAAGACAATGACGAGGCTAGCACTTTGCATGATAACTTCATAACCATCGGCGTCTGAGTGAGTGTCTGTGCTTGAATGAAAGCATAACCTTGGTAGGAAAACAGTGTGTAAATGAATACCATTTACCATTATGAAAGATGTCATTACTTTTATCAAACAATGAACATGCTAAGAGAGAGGGATGACTGCTGACGTGCTGTTGGTCACACACACAAACAGGGTGACGAAAACATACAGAGTGACAAATATGAAAATATGACAAGTCACTAGCTCACACTTTAAAGTATACAAAAATTGGAAGCATGAAGTCTATGTAATTGTATTTGTATTCATGTTGCTTTTTTAGCAAACAAATATGAACATAACCATGGAGGAACATCTTCCACAGTTCACCAATCACGCTCTGTCAAATAATTTTGGTGTGATTTTGATTTTGTACATCTTGGAAATAAACAATCCCTGCAAGGTTTAAGAACAGAAACAAAACTCTTATCCAGGACAAAAACTGGGAGCCAGGTAGTTTAATCTTTTCCTTAAGTTCCACAAAAGTCAACAGTGTTATCTTTTATTAAGTCCCCACTTACTGTAATCTGTTTATCAGCCCATAGGGGAAAGGATTTAAGTTCAAAGCCAGGCGGGAAAATCATTATTCAGGGACGAAGGTTTAAGAGGCCCTGTTACAATAACCCTCAAGTGTCTTTGTCAGACTTTATACCTTTTATATTATTCGGTGACAAAAAGTTCCCATTATGAAGAACGATGACATTATTTTGAGATATGTAATCAACCTTGTTGTAAAGGCAGCTGTAGACATGACAACCTCATTCTTCTTAATTATGACCTAGTCTATTTGTATTTTAGGAATATGAAATTCTGGGGAAAAGAAAGCGAGGCAATACATTCATTTTGGTAAACTGATCTCTTTAAAAAGACAAGGGGAGGCTGGGCCATGTTGATAAACTTTATGGAATAAACTTTTCTTTTACTGTAATTAGCCAGAACATTTCCTAAATTTGTGTATTTACAAAATTTGTTTGACTGGAACGTTGCTAATAATTGAGGTGTCGGGGTCACACACATAGCAATATGTCATCTGCATATAATAACATTTTGGGATTTGTTGAGCCGACAACTGCCTTCAAACACATTCAGTAATGCAACTGGTCTGCAGGGTGAGAAATTATTAGCCAGTCCGTTCTTTTTTTCAGTATAACTGAACATTCATCGTTTGTGGAGGCAAATCTATTTCAAAACAAGTAAGAACTTTTCTTATAAATCTGAGATTTTGGGAAAATTAAGGTCATATAAAAACACTGAACACATACTGGGTGGGAATAGTACACCATCATTGGTAAAATAGAAATCCTACAACAATAATTGTAAAGTTAATTATAATATCTACTGTATATATAATACCATCAACACACTAAGATAACATTTTAATACAGTCATGGTGTTTAATATTCAGTGTCAAATCCTTGATTGGATGAGGTCTATGACTCATGGACATCAGCTGATACTTGCTATCGTGGTGATGGAGTATCCGTCTGGTTTTCACCAAGTGAAACACCTACTTAGCTGCACTGAGGTCAGTTGACTGACTTTGCCAGTCAACAGCAGTACACTGCTGAGTCATAAATAACTCCTTGATTGCTTCAGTTGTATGTTTAAAATCACACAATCTCCTCAAATTGAAAAACTGTGTCAAAAGGGGCTGCTGTTCATGCACTGTTAAGCTAATATGGATAATTAACACAATCATAGTCCCTTAAAGTTCAGATTCAGCACTTTATTCTTAGTCATTGTTAAATTTCAAGTCACCCACCCCCTTGGCGATGGGCTCATCACAACAGCAGGCTCACATGTCCCAATAAAAATGCCTGCAAAATGTTTTTGTTTTGTTTGTTTGTCCTTGTACACCTTAAATATACAGTAAGATAATTTTAATGTTGAATAAAATAAAATAAATACATTTAACATATTAGCGTATTTAATTGTAATTGTTTATTTGAATATAATGTCTAAAATTGGATGCATATTGGGGCTTGGGTGGCTCGGGGTGCCATGACTAAAAAAAATCCATTGAAGGGAAGACGTGGTCTAAAAGCAGAGGTTATCAATCTTTTTTCAGCCAAGGACCCATTACAACATAGAGAATTTACCAAGTAAAGGACCCCGTCATGTATGTCCCTTGGAATAATTTGACGTGGCCTATTTTTTTGAGCTTCTACAGTCTTAGTTAAAGAACACAAGATAAATGTATTAGAAAGTTATTAGATTTACAGATTCTTAGAGTTATAGATTTATTGGATTAGAACATAATCTATGAACTATTGTAGATTTAAAAATTTAAATATTTTTCATTGAACTATAAAGCCTATTAAAAAAAGTAAAAAAATAAATTTATATCCTGATAATTTAAATGAATGAATCTGAAAAACTTTTCATGGACCTCCTGGAAGAGTGCCACGGATCTCACTTTGAGAATCGCTGGTCTAAAGTAGTTTGGGAACCATTTGTCTCGCTATTAGTACCACAGTTGGCCACTAAGCTGACTTGCTGCATCATATCTACCTCTTTTAAAGCACCCATGGTCTGAACCCAGATTCTTCTGTTTCCTGCTGTGCTGCCTGAAAAAGTTGAAGCGGTATACAGAAAAGTAGTTTGCCGTGTATCTTCTGGCTGACGAACTCTATCTGTCGTTCCGTAATTAGGGGTCACGACTACCAATCTATTGCAGCAAATGTATGTGATTTTCAGTGAGATTCTCAATTTAGCATTTACCTTATGTAGTGTGCAGTATGATGGGAAGGATGTGGACACCTGCTGTGCTCACATTACCTCTGTGAAAGTCTTTGGCGCTCTGTGAGTTGTCCCTTAGACAGTATAGCATTATGATGTCAGTATGTACAGCAATGAATAGCTATCCAGTTTCATGAAGGAATGTCACAACAGGCTCCCCTCAGGCTTTTGGGTATGTGAGCGCATGTCTGCATGCTAATGAGGTAACTTGTAGCTGAACTCTGACTATTGACTAAGATCACAGTGACTCCTCAGTGTCTTCAGGCAGGAGGCACATTGTGCACCAGGGGGTCCTCTGATTCAGTTGTAACAACTGCACTGATTCACCATATAATTTTTTTTTTCAGCTTGTGATTAAGCCTCCCACTCGCACCCAGCAGGTGTGTCCATGGATCTGTCACCCACCTGCTGGCTTTGGCCCAAGGGCTAAAAAAGCTGAATTGCTCCCCAGGTAGGCCCACATCCGAGGCAGGCTTGCAAAATATTTCACCCCCATTAACCCCTGAAGTTCTGCTGTGAAAGACTAATACCTTCAATAACAAGGCAGCTCTCTTCAGTAACACTGGGTTGGCGCCCCTGCCTGTTGGAGCACAGTCCCTCAGCTGCCATTAGGGCCTCGTCCAGCCTCGTACCAGCAAGTGTTCAGGGAGCAGAGAGGCGAGCTGGACATGCAGACTCCATTGAATTCATCACTCCCTTGTGCATTGGTGGACATTTCCCCACTCTCTGGGAGTTTGCTGCCAATAGATGCGTCATACAGCCAACATTTTAATAAGTGCAGGAAATTTCACTCACGCAATTGGAAACTGTTGCTGCTTTTTGCATTATGAGGTCTGTGGAATTGATCATATTGCAGTGATTGCAGTCAACAGGAAAGTTGGTCATAACTCAATTTGCTGTTGACATGTTGGCTTTATATTATAATTTCAAATGTGACTTCGTAAACCCTCTTTATCATGCCTTTTGTGGTTAAGTCTATAACACCTTCAGAGAAGGGTTTGGTTATTACTGTAGATGCTGAAATAGTTTCTTTTTGCCCTAGAATTGTGATATAATGCATATGTGACATACTACACTATGTTCGAGAGGTTGCTTATAACCAGGACATGATTGTGGCACCATAAAGAGTCACCCAGTCAAGTGTATTCTGCTCAGTTGACAGATGAGTCTTCTCCTAGTCACCACACTGAAGAGGATCTTTGTGTCAGGTTTGTTTAATGATGAAGTAGATTTAACTGCAAATTATACCATACAACAGAGGTTTTCAAAGTGGGAGGTGGGCCAAACAGTTTCAGGGGAGGCTCAGCAATGGAAGTGAAACAATATTACAGTAGTTATTACAGTAGTTAGTTATCAAAAGCATATCACACAGAATAGCCGACATGTGTGTGATTTGCTCAAATAAATAGTTGATAGATACAGTAGTTTTGGGGAATTTTACTGTTTTTCCCACTTTCCCTGTGTCAGAAACTAAATGCCTTAGGACAGACCTTATTTATGTATTTTGTGTAGTCTGAAGTTATGTCAAACAGCAATATTAAACTGTATTTGCTCAGTTGTTGAGTGTCTGTGGGATGAAATTGTTGAGTGTCTACAAAGAATAACTGTCATTCTGTACATACTGAAGTTACTTAAGTGTACATAAGAAATAATTTTTTATTATCTGCAAGTTAGGAACTGATGTTACAGGTGGTTGTGACTGTGACAGATTTTTAGCAGCTGACAAATAATATATGAATTCCTTCATATTAGTGTCATTAGGTTATATTAATTACAAGATTTGAAGTTGATGCAAAGCCACAAGGGAAGGCGAAGAGTAGGGATGCACGATCCCACTTTTCAGTCCAAATACCGATGACTTTGGGTATCGACCGATTAAGAGTACCGATCCGATACCAGTATTTAATTGATAAGCTGTATGCCTCACTGTGTGGATCATTATTTTATGTGTAAAGAAACATAAAGGTTGACTTAAACATTGCTTTCTTAACTTTGTAAAACAAAATGGAACAAATAAATACATAGATAATAGATATAAATTTACTGAATTGCATTAAAATAGTTAATATTGGCAACTTGGTAAAACATCATCAAAATTAACTGAAATACAATCAAAGTATAAACATTTTAATGCAGTTGGTTAAAACTTAAACAGGAATTCAAATTCTATAATATATATAGTGTCTATAAACATAATTTAATTGAATAGATCGGCCCCATTGTCACCAATATCCAAACCAGCTATTTGAGTCAGAGTAAAAAAAACAACAATAGAAAATAGCATTTTCCTATCCTCTTGACTGTGAAAATCAATGCTATCAAACCTCTTGATTGATAACTTTTGTGTGAAGAAGTATGCTTTTCACATGGCCAGTATATTCAAGTTAGTATATGCACCCAGTCCAACATTGATATACCGGCTTAATAGTCAGTGTAGAGGCCAACCAGTGTTTTCACATAGAGGAGATTGGCTTCCTGCTGTAAGCTCTTGATAAGGATAAACAAGCACAGAGAGAAGTTATTGATCTTGGTCATGCTCTCTTCCTCCGTCCTATTTATGACAGAATAGGAATTTCCAAATGGAACTGCCAGTCACCGGCACTGAGCTGTGACAGTGTTTTAATATTCATGTACCTTCTTGTAATGAGAAAGTCAAGTCAGATGTCAGTGTTTCACAGCAGAGGCACAATCCCACCTGTGATAAGCATCCAAATGGGAGAACACAAACAAACATGAAAAGGCATGTTGGTTATGTATGAGTTCCACGGACGGCTTATATTGGCACCCGTGGGAGAAGAGTCTGGTTCTGGAGAGACACAATAACTAGAGGCAGCGGGGAATCGTGTGAGACCTCAAAAAAGCTTTGTATCATTGACATCATGAATTTCCCTCCGTTTCCAGATGTTGCGGAGATATGGTATCCGCTCTCAGCTGTCTGCCTGTCAAAATACGGGAGCGTCTATAATCTGCCGATAAGCCTCATTCTCAGGCTCCCCAGACAATCCTCTTTTATTATCTGTACCTTTCAGTCATGTCACTTATTGAGTTACAGAAACAAATGGAGCTAGACTAAAGTTCCTCTCCCTTCCTTGCGGATGGCAGAATACTAAAGAGGGCTTCTGGAGCTGCTCCATCGCAGCTGGGAGAGCAGGTGGTAGGAAGAAGCCCTGGGGAGGCTCCGGTGGAGCAGACCTGGCCAGTAGGCAGCCGCAGGTACCGCCGCTGTCTTGCCAAAATGACGGCACCAAGCGATTTTACCTTCCCTCTCATAACTCCATTCTTGGGATATCTGTTTTTCTACTAAGATAGTGGCTTTTGTGATTACCATGATAAAGCAGTTTAAGTGTTACACATAGTGATTGTAAGATTAATTTGTACTGTACTGCACTGCACGTGCAGTAGAAGGACCATCCCAGTATTTTGCAGATTTAATCAGTTTACTACAAGTCATGTCTTCATTGCTACTGACTATTTTTGAAAGTGCACTCTATGTGTGTGTTTTATTTATTTTGTAATTACTTATTTGGCTTGGCTCTATTGGCGTGGCTCTTGGGATTACAGTGCTGATTAGTTGGCCCACCATTTGGGCCCAGAGCGAAATATGTCGGCAACTTTTGAATTTAATTACAGTGAAATTTGGCGCACACATGCATGTTCCCCACAGAATGGATTGTAATATAGTGATTTCGATCCACTGACTTTTCATCAAGTGCCATAATCCGGTCTGAATATATTTTTCCCAATGCTTTCTTGTGACCAAATACCTTCATTGCCTGGTCGCATTAAACAATGTTGAATGACACGGTAATCGCAAGTCATTTTGTGAGAAATAAAAAGTCATGTTAGTGACGTTAGTGACATTTGTTACGTGTTTTTTGTACTTCTGTTATGTTGTTTTCGTACGTACTTTATTTAGTTTACATACTTATTTTAAGCCTAAACATAATTTTTCCTAAACCTAAGTTAGTGGTTTTGTTACCTAAACCTAACTGCGGCCATTACTGTAGTTTTTACATACAAAATAGGTGTACAAATGATATGCCAAAAGGCTAAAATGCATCCTCATGACACACAGAAGTTCCTTGTCAGTCGTGCTATTGTTACGCCTCCAGTGAGACCTTGCTTTCCATTCACTTTACCACAGTATGAAAATCAACTTGCAAAGACTTGCTGTTATGTTTGTCAATTACACTGCGTCACCAATAATGTAACTTTTTAAAGTAATGTAACTTTGAAGTCTTTGCTTTGCAGATTTTTTATTATGTACTGAAATGAATGAAAAAAATGGCTGCCTGACTGAAACGTGTATATAATACACTATAGTCTGCCTTAAAATAATGATGGTGATTTTAATGTGAAGTTTTCTTGCTACAATAATTTTCAAATTTGAAGAAGCTGACTAACGGCACAACATATTAGAAAGTTCAATTATAAAATCTCTGACATAAATTGAAGAACACCGAAGTACTGTAGTATATAACAAGTCTCCTTCACATATGCTCAAGGCAACACACAGCACATACCTGCACTTGTATTCACGTCTTGCATCCAAGGCTACATTTAAGTTGACAGACTTGAACAGTACATCCACAGCATGTTTGCTTTGTGAGGACTCGTGTTTCACTGACAGTCCCTTCTCGGTTGTTACTTTACACCCAGCAGATGAAACCGAGAAAAGCTTGTATTCCATCGCTTTTCACTGCTCTGACTGCAGCCTTGACAGTAATTGTATAGTCCATGGTAAGGGCGCAAGACTGGGTTGCTCCCTTGAGATGGAAGTAATTTTTAATGTTGTCCCTGCGAAGGTAAAAATTACAAGAATTCAGTATCAACAGTATTCTTTTTGGTCAGTTTCAAACAAGACTGAATAATATAACATAATGCAAACCGCTATTGCTATTGAAAAAGATGACATCAGTGACGGCCTTCAAACCCCAATCTGTATTCATCAATAGATTCTGACAGGTGACTCTATGCTTCAATACCTGTGAGTAATCCTCAACAACCCATTTATGAAATACCTTCTCCACACTAACTATAGAACAGTTTCCAAAGGACAAAGCACTTTCTTCTCTACATTGAATTTTATCTTTGGTTTTTAACTGGGATGTTAATAATTAACCGTTTAACCAACGATAAGAATTTTGACCCAGTTATGCTATCAGTAAAACAAAATACTGCGCAAATCTCGGGTGGAGCGACTTGTCTATAAACTGAGAATAGCTGGTCCACCTTAATAGTCAGCCTACCTTTAGTGAGCTTGGACTTAAGTGGTTGCTAACTTTGGGGCTAACCCCCTTAACTTTAATCACGGGTGGCTGGTAAGACACGGCAACGTGGCTTGGGTCTTGAGGAGTTTTGGCATTTATTCACCGACAAACTGTAAACACACTGAACTGCTACGTTCACAGCTATAACGTTACTGCTAACTTCATACTCATGTCATGCAGACATGCAGCTAACAACCTCGCAGCAAATCTAGTTGAGACGGTGGAGACTTACGAGGAAAGTGGCTGCATGTGTCCACGACGATGCACGCAACATCGTGGCTGCTACAGTAACTCTCCAGGATGGGGCAATCAGTTGCCTGTTTTGCTCATACACTGCAGCTGGCCGTAAATGATGGATTTGTGCAGTGGGTTATCATTGCAGCTGGGCGGCTTGTTCAAGGCACTTCGACCACAGCACCCTGCATGCAAGGCACTAATCTTGTCGGTTATCGGTTAATGAGGTCAGAAAAAAAACATAGAACTGAGCATCGCTATTTTTGACAAATAGTGTTGAGTATTGAAAGTTTTGTTGCCGTATCATTACAATAAACTCTACCTCCAAGAAGAAATTACAGCAGGTACCGTACACTGCATTTATCAGAACGGAGCAGTCACCTTGTGTCCCAGTGATTAAGTAGCTTTTTCAGTGATGAATGTGACTCCCTGGCTGGCTGCTCCCCCTTTACAGTAATCTAACTTCTTTGAGTGCATTCAGTAAGGAATGAGCGATTGCACAATGTGATACACTACCTTACTGTATTTTCCAGCTGCCTATTTTACGATACTCTGACTTTTCCAGTAGTGCCACCAGCAGGTCAAAGTTTTGACTTACTCAGTGAATAAGATATTCAAGGTCCCCAGAGAATGAATCCTCATGACTTCGGTGGTTTGGATTTACACTTTTGGTGTGAGTTGTCTCGAAAACTATGGGACGGATTGTCACATAATTTGGTACAGACATTCATGTTTCTGACAGAATGAATCCTGACTTTCCTCCTCTCAACACCATCCCACCTCATTCAGTGCCTTGTATGGCTTGGGATATGGCTTTGGCACACCTGGCTGCTTCTTCCAAGTGGTGCACCGCCTCCTCCACCAGGTGCCGGCGTTCAGTTGGAGGAGCCTTTTGCCAGATACATTTCATTGCTCCCAGGTTAAAAGCCTTAATTCCAGGGAAAATCCCAGAAAAAAAAATGTTCCTTTTTTAATATAGCTGCTAAAAACTAATACACTTTCATTTTGGGATTTCTGAAGTAAAAATATCACATCCTATTGAATATGAGCTGAATCCATAATGCAGCTGAATCGAATCGTATCAAATTGGCTGCGAGACTGTGGAGCTCGTATCTAGATGTGCACAGAATGTTATGAGAGGAGTAGATATAAATCCCCATGAGCTGGTAAAACTGGGGTTTTCTACAAACATTATTCCGAAAAAAACACTGAGGAGAGCAGTTAACCAATGAGACTATTTCCCAAAAACGAGTCTCCTTTCATTCATCTCATTTTATATTGATTGTATCTTCATTATAACGCCTCCAATGGAGAGAAGGAACATCATAGGCCGATTATAAAGCATGGCTGCATGCAGAGCTCCCTCCCTGGCACAGTGCTTATCATGTGAACACATGTTTGGAGAGGAGATCTGCACCTCAACATCAAAGCCGGTCAGATATGACAACTCCATGTCAAGCATTTCCCTGTTATTGTCCTTTGAATTATTATGACCTTTTTCCTCTTTTAAAGGTTGTCTGCATTATTCAGCCCTTGATACAATATGTTCTGTTCTCTATGTTAAAGTGAGGCGAGTGAAATATTCACCACCTCTTTCTCCCCCTCTTAAGTGTTTTTCCAGATCAGGGTACATTTTGTACAAGGAGTGAACATGGTGAGAATCATCATCTGACACAGTGAAAGCCTCCTTCTCACAACATTTATCCCCAGTTACAAAGAGAATGCAGTGTTATAGGGCATCACATGAATTATAGCCTTTCAGTGCAGTAAAACATTTCCCTCGACACCCACCTTGTCATAATCTACTACAAAACATCAAGTTTTGATGATGGAAATGATGTTAATCTAGAAATAATTATACATATTGTTGTCATCAGGACAATGCAGTGCGACTCCCAACAGTGTGCAGATAATGTTATTTGAGGTGAGGATTAGAGACACGCGATTAAACTTGTCGTGCTGCACACTGCTGGGGTCTTGTAGATGATCATTTTAGCGCCTGCTGATGCTTTCATTTTGCAGTGGCGGTACCATTACCGGCATAATTGCATCTTCAAACCGCCAAGAGATGCGCCCTTGTTGCAAAATCCATTAGCACACCACAACACTCTGCCCCTGGGACGAGGACAGGGGTTTCCAACAAGGCTTGATATCACTCTGCGAGAGTGAATAAAACATGGACACTTTCCTCCTCTTAGCCTGCCTGTCGTCGATTGTCTCGCATGCAGAGAATCACCTGTATTCATACCTTTTTTAAAATGAAATATTACAACGCCTTGTGTGTTTTTTCGTTGCTAAAAAAAGTTTTTTTTTAGAGCACATTTAGCAACTCATGACAACTGTGAAGTTTTTGACATCTGTTTGTCACAGCAGCTACTAGAAGGAGTTTGACTTAAGACCCACAACCTCACAGTACCGTTCTGTATTCAAAAAACAATATTTTATTTTCATTCCTTGCTCCATATTTTGCTTTCAATTATGTGATATTCAAACAACCTCTCTCGGTGCATCATGAAGAGCATTTCTCTGTTATCAGGTCTCTGGAGAAAGCCACGTCTTGCTTTCTTGTCTCGAGTCGTCTCCAGCTCCATCCCACACTGCCCTATATTGTCTGTTATGTAAAGCTCACACGCCACCTGAGGGCAACAGTTCTTCCAGCGACAAGGGAAATCTCATAAACAACCACTCTCATTTTTATTTTGCATTAAGCTTGATATTAACTTCTTTACACACAGTTTCAAACTTGAGACAATAACGTCCAAACTTTATAAAAGGAGAAATGAGCTCTGGAATATTACAAGAGCTGCAGCACAATATATGAAACTCCAATAAGACGAAATATAATTCACAGTGCACATCATACACTGGGTGCAGGAAATTAAAGTGGTCCTTTTCTACAATTACAGCACACTGAGGCAGTGAAAGTCATCTGTGCAGTCTCCAAATCATTACAAAGTTTACAGTGTATCTGACACCTTAAGGGAAAAGACAATAACCAGCAGAAGCCTTTATACGAGCTCGGCAGTGGCAAAACATTTCTGAAGAGTTTGTAAGAAAAGTTTGCCACTGATGAAAGCCTCTGGCCAACAGAGAGCCAATGTTCAAGCATGAAAGTATTGTTAAAACAAAAAGATTGTACATCACATTATTCAGTGCTATTACTTTAAAGAAAAAGTCTTCTTCTTTCGGCTGCTCCTTTTAGGGGTCGCCACAGCGGATCATCTGTTTCCATCTAGTTGGTAACGAGGGCCTTGACCGATCCAAGTTGGAAATCTGATTTTATGATCCGCATATTTAAAAATAAATCTGAATAATAACGGGTAATTCTTAACCATGTTGGAGGCAAAGCTCAAAGTATGGTAGTATTGGTCCCATCAACCTCAGCTATACTTTGTGTTAGGTGCTGAACAGCAACTGTTAGCATACTAACATACTAAACTAAGATGGTGACCATTATAAACCTTGACAATAACAGGACATTGAAATCAATTTGACAATCAGAATCGGGTTTATTGCCAAGTAGGTTAACACATACAAGGAATTTTCCTTGGTGTTTGGTGCAGGCAGTAAACATATTAAGAAGACATAAAAAAAATTGAAGCAAAGTACTGCAAAAGTCAAGAAAAATAAATATAGAATAGAAATATTCCAATAAAAATATGAAAAAAAATACTATAAAAAGATTGTACTGTATAGCTGTTTTCAAATCAGTGGGCTACCTCTGGTTCTGAAAAGTGAAGCCAATGCGGCAGTGCCTTAAACTTGCATTCTTTCTAATAGCCAGCAGGGGGCGACTCCACTGGTTGCAAAAAGAAGTCTGATTGTATAGAAGTCTATGAGAAAATGACCCTACTTCTCACTTGATTTATTACCTCAGTTAACATTGTAAACATGAGT
>CAKAKR010068165.1:57974-86018 GCA_916700685.1 Adelosebastes latens
ACATGAGTTTATGGTCTCAATTGCTAGTTTCAAGTCTTCTTCAATACAGCATGATGTTCATTTAGTAAATTATGGTCCCATTTAGAGTCAAATAGACCATAAAGCAGGGTATGCTTTAGAGCGTGGCTACCTTGTGATTGACAGAACGCTACCACGGTGTTGTCCAGTCTAGGAGTTGACTTCGTCTTACAACTTTAACCCTTTCACAGTGTGTTTTCAGTTCATGAAAGTTAATTGTAACACTCAGGTTGCCTGAAAATGTCTTATTCAGTGTTTGGTTTTACTTAGCCCCACCCTCTCGTGTCACTTCTGGTTGTAAAAAAACAACATGGCAACGGCCAAAATGCCGAACTTTAGGCTTCAAAACGGCAGTCCACAAACCAATGGGTAACATCAAGGTGACTACGTCCAGTTCTTATATACAGTCTATGTTTAAAGTGAGAGAGCTGTACAGTTTTGTGTAGGATGTACAAAAATATCGTGGGGATGTGCAAAGTTTCACAGTATGAAGTCTGAATAGAATATGTGCAATGTACAGAGTTGTTAGTCCAAAAGTTGTGCGTTAATGTAATGCATGGAGTCAGATGTGAAGATGCAACATGTAGTGTCTATGGAGGGTGGGGGTGGCATCCATATCAGTGGGGGTCACGGGCCTTGTTGATGAGGCCAGATGCAGATAGCAAGAACCTGTTTTTGCTTGAGGTTTTTGTCCTGATGGACTGAAGGAGCAGAGGGGAGTGTTTCAAAACGTTAGTGTCCAGGGCGGGAGAGGTCGGCCAATCATGTGTCTTTGAAAAAAAGTGCATATATTGGTGCTTTAAAGCTCCTATCTGTAGTGAAATGCTGGAGTGCAGTAAAGATCGGGAGGTTTTTTGTGTTACCATATTGTTGGAAAATGTTCCAATGGAAATGCAAACATGGTGGAAAACATTTCACTGCTAGTGTTCTGGCTCTGTTTTGCACTGACTTGTTTGAAAAATCAACCAGGTGAGCAGCCAACAATTGTCAAAATTCTGGCTGTGTTTCAACATACCCCGCCATATGCTCTAGATGGCTAATAGATATATCTTATTTTCTTAGATTTGGCCATTGTTCCTATTGGTACTGTAATAATAACATTATACGAAAAATAAGTCAGACATGCAAAACTTATTTGGAAGAGAAGAAAGTTGTGAATTGTATCTTTAACTTTGAACATGTTAACTGGTGTTTGTCTCCTCTGTGATTCTCTGGGAAAGTGTGTATGTGATGTTTATGAATTCCAGTCAGCAGTTTGGCCACCGGTGGGCCTCCAGTCTTTAATTGACCTCTGTCATGAGTCAAGTATCTGCAGCACTTTGGCTGCTGCGCGGAGCCATCTTCACCACTGGACTGGAGAATTCAATTAGCCGAGCTTCCTCTTGGCCACTAACACTGGCTGCATCAGGGAAGAGTTTTCCTCTCCCTGTGAGTTCGCTGTTTGCAACACCGCACATTATTTCCAATCACAAAATGTGCACGATGAATACAGGAAGTCAAGGAGGGGACACGCATCAGTATACTAAAACACATTTACAATTCCTGGCTCCCTGCAGTCCGCTGCAATCTCCCATCCGTACAGAATTAAATACACAAGCAATTTACCCTTGGCGCTGTAATTTCTCTCCGCTTCCATGTCGGTTTGGTTGAAAACAGAAAGTGGCACTGCAACAGCGAGAGCTCAAGGGAACCGAGTTTGACATTTTCCAGTCATTGAGCAATTCCATTCACTCAGATAATTGTTCAGTTTTCAAAAAATGAGCACACTGAAAAAAAATGATTATTACAGGATACACCAAAATGTCTTGTAAGTAATTACAACTCAATGCCGAGATGACACGATGACACTGACATGAAAAGACAGTGCGGTTAGCTGAAGAGTCCATCTATTCCTGAGAAAAATAAATAAATGTAAGAGCATCCATATGGCCTCTTGGCTGTTAAGTTACTGAGCAGACACACACACACTCTATAGCACCGGTAGCTCCGTCTGCCTTGCTGGGAGAATCCACCGTTCCAGGAACAGCTGTTCGCTGGTGTCCCTCATGGCCTTCTGCCAAGCGGAATATGTGTGTGTCAGCCCGCGACCACACAAACCCACCTAGCACGGTGAGGCGCGCTCCGCACAAATGAGTGAAAACTAAGAAGTATTCGACTCTTAATCTGCCTCCCAAGAGCACGACAGCTACCGACTCTTAAAACATTCAGCGAAGGAATGCTAGAAGAGAAAAGAAAAAGAGGAGGGTTGTTGAAAGGAAGCGTGTGGTTGACTAGTATGAAGCCTAACTGTAAACATGGTTAGAAAACAAAGGATTATGAGGAAATGAGCTGCTCGCATGACAGCATAAATCAGTGGGAGGCATTCTCCTCTAATGGAAAGCTGGGGCCCCATACCGAGGACCTTATCAATCATAAAGATAGAGCTGCCACCATATTGACTATGCACCAAACAAACAATATCTAGGATGAGGTCTAAGTGCTATTCCCAATACGGGCCACATTGTAGATCATTCCTCCGCCAACGTCTCCGGGGAGCCCATTGAATTATCGCTTTGAGAGGCGCGAGGAGCGTTCCTCTGCTGCCGGATTACAGCAGCAAACATCACTAAAGGTCACATTCATTGAGACGGGAACAATCTCTTAATTGAGGCTAATTTTACAAAGCTATGCAAAGTGTGGGAGGCTGTTTGGAATATATGCAAATGACATTTGTATAATTCAGAAGTGCTCCTATTATGACCAGCGCACACTGGCTCAGACCCAAACCTCAGCAAAATGTGAGGAATTAAAGTGGCTGTGTTGTGTCTGAGTCATACATTTGGCTCTCTAATATTTCTGTGATATCCCACTGATTTACATTTAGCAAGTCGTATCGCTGCTGTGTGTAATTACTGCTTATTACTTTTGTATTTTTTGAAAATGATTAAAGCTGCAGTGGGTAGAAATGGAGCAAATATGATTAAAGGAAGTTATTTTAATAAAACTGTCTGGCATCTGCAAGATTTCAAAGACCGGAGGAAAACAACCAATCAGAGCCAAGCTGGAGCCTTGCCGTCTCTGAGCAGCTGTCAATCACTCGCAAACTCCGACCAAACGGTCAAACTAGGCAGTGCTGATCAAATATGAATCAATATTCTGTTACTGTAATGCCTATTTCTCGCCTCAAATCTTTTCAGAAACATCTTGTAGTGTACTGTTTAGCAGTAAAATTAGAAAGTTTGTGACCCGGCAGCCATGCTGAGATCAGTTGAGGAAATACCAAGCACCGCCCACCAGCCGGAGCAAACTTTCTCATTTTACAGCTAAACAGTACACTACAGGATGTTTCTGGAAGCTGCCTCGGTTGAATGATCGGCCAATTGGAATGCTCTGTCTCTGAAATGACCTGTGATTGGCCAAAGTCAAAGCCTGAAAACAGAGCCATGAGGAGGTGCAGAAGTCTAGTTTTCTCTCAGAACACTTGACATACAATATGCTGAAAGGTTATTATGCAATTTTTGCCCAATGATGCCAAAAACTTTCTGCCTACTGCAGGTTTAAGCAACATCATGGGGGCAAATTAAAAAAAGAAATAGGCTCATGAAATTATATTAAATAAACTACATAACTTTAACAGATTTGCCGTAATTTTAATGGAACATCTTATTTTGAAATTTCTCCTCCTATCCTTTTGATTTCTACAAGCTTACAAGCCCTATTTTTTCATTCATAGTGAGTCTTTAAATTAGGCTTATGAACTTCGTTTCTTCAGGTATAAACCACTATATCTACTGAATAAAGGGAGTTTGTAGCCAAGCTGTGTGTGCAGTAACTAAACTGTGAGACTTTGGGGAAGCAGTCAGAAGCATGATGTGGATCTCTGTTCTCTTTCTGGCTGACCTGTTTCGGTCGGGAGTCATGTGCACCACAAAGCATGGTATTCACTGCTTAATTTAGCAATCACAGTGCAGCGGAAGACTCTCTGAAGAATTGTGAGCAGCATCTGTCTGGTTTTAAGACTAGATCTGAGGGTAATAATATGCACATATTCTGGTTTTCCCACTGGGCACCAGGACATATCCACTACCCACCAAGTGTGCATGAGGTGACTGGGCTCAAATGTTTGCTTTATGATACAGGAACATCATGGCCTGATTAACCAGTTAGGGGGCACAGGGGCAGAATATGCTTTTGTGCCCCTATTAACCCCACACCTTCTGTGCAATGTGCCTGTCGCCTGTAGACTCTCCTTTACTACAGTGCAAACAGAAGACTATACTCTGCGCTTCATCACATAACATAATTAACCCTTTAAACTCTGCAATAGAAATGGTTCGCCAGTGCCACATTTGTATTTTTGCTTGTTGTGATGTCATTTTTGGGAGTATCTTCAAATGCTTCATTTCCCTAAAATCTCTGCAACCTAAGCGAAAAGGTTATGTCAATCAATAAATGATAATAATTGATAAAAGTATTGACATTGTATCATAAATAAATAAAAATACAACAATTGGACATGTTTTGTTGTTACTAAATAAGCACAAAAAACATATTGATCCAAAAGATTTGAGATATGCTAATTTTTATGAGCAGATCGAGTTCAAAGGCATTTTGATAGTTTTGTTATGATCCTCATGTAACATAGCGTAATGATGTCATTATGAGCACACAATGTGATGATGCGAAAGACAGAAGCCTTAGCTTTCTGCTGCAAAAAGAATGAATGCAAACATCGATCTCTCGCAGCCATTATGGAGCAATATTTTCACCATATTTTCCATTTTTATAGGGCTAATGAATTTCACCATGTAAGTTTTCTGTTTTCACACAGACCTCTACATCACAGGGCCTCAAAATTAGGTAACAATGCAGGACATTAGGTCATATTGTGTTTCAAACAAATTTGAAGTGTATCAAACCAAGACCCATTGACATGGATTGCAACTGGGACTTGGGGGCCACAAAGAATCACACAAAAACACCACTTTGAATCTTGTGTTTACTAGAGATGTGCTCATAAGTTTCTTTGAAATAAGTCATTCAGCATGAAAGAAGCATCAAAAATTACTAATTGTCTAAAGAAATAAGACCAAAACAACGTTTAATCGACATAGAGGGGGCAGCCCCAGTCAAGAGCCCTCTTTACTTATTTGGTGATCCAGCCTCGAGTGACATGAATCCACCCTCAAATGCTCCGACATTGTTCTACATCAAAATTGTCTGATTTCCAACTTGTCTTCCTGCAGCTGAAGTGTTGTAATTTACATATTTCGTGTACCCAATTCCCCTCAACCTGCATTGTCAACTTTTGCTTCAGTTAGCAATTTCCTGTATTTCCCAGAATGGCTTTTAACAACCTCCAACAAAAAGGCTTCTCCGTGCTGTAAACATGTAGGTGGAGAGAGCGACCGCAGCGGTGCACTGAGTCTTAGAAAAACAGAGAGAGAGACGGAGAGAGAACAATGCCGAGGAGCTGTCTGACAATTCAACACTGGCACAAAATGGTGATTCTCAAAAGAAGCCTTTTCTGTTTTATTCTCAGGGCTGACAACAAAACCTGATATTAATTGTTTGTGTCTTGGATTGCTTAAAAAAAATCAAACACAGTACATGGCCAAAAGTATATAGACACCTAAACATCACACCCATATGTGATTGTTGATCATGTTTTAAAACCACGAGCATTAATCTTCTGCTATGACAGCCTCCGCTCTAATGGGAAGGTTTTGCACACAATTTTGGGAGCTGGCTGCAGGGATTTGCTCCCATTCAGCCAGTAGAGCTTTAGTGAGATCAGCCACTGATGTTGGGTGTGAAGGCCTTGCTTCTAGTCAGCATTTTTGGATGGGGTTGATGTAAGGGCTCTGTTTGCGGGCCATTCCAGTTCTTCCACACCAATTTGGGAAACCCTCGCTTTGTGCATGAGGGTATTGTCATGCACACATCATCAAACAGGAAAGGGCCTTCCCCAAATTGTTGCTACAAAGTTGGAAGAGCACTATTGTCTAAACTTTCACTGTATGCTGTAGCTTTTAGGCTTCCCATAATAAGACTAAGGGGCCGAGCCCAAACCATGGCTGCGGTCGAATAGTCCTTTTTGTTAAAGACGGTTCAAAACTGAGTGAAATGACCCAGAAGTATTTTAGTGGCAGCCATTATAAGAGCTGGCCGAATTCTCTAAATGCTAAGGAAAGGTGCTTCAATGCTTAGTGTGTAGTGCATAGGGTATACAGGACCATACGTTACGAAAGGAAAGTAGATAATGCCATCCCACAATCCCTTTTGGCAGCAACATTTTTAAAGAGATGCACCATTTGTCTATATATCTTTTTTTAAAATTTCAATTCCAACCTTGGTAATGAAGTAATATTTTTCACTGGGTTGTCCACATTTATATATCCTGCAAGCAAAAAAATGGTAAGAATTTGGCCCGATATATTCGGGCGAAAATATATAGTAGTAAGAATAGTATAGTTAGAAAGCACAGGGCAAAGTATCTAAGATGCGCTTTTAGTAGTCCTTCTTCAACAAATGTAGTTTCGCCACGGCCGACCCATATCAATAACACCCACTGTCGCATCATAATTACGGAGCCTAGTGTAAGTACAGTCGGATTCTCTTAACATTGCAGTTGTCTTTTCCTAAGTCCTTATGAATTCTCCTTCACATCTTTCCTTGACCTCATGACATTTTCCGCTGAGGTCAAGAACAAATTGTTAGGAAAAACATTTTTTTTACTTTTTCCACGACAAGCGTATCCTTACATGATGACATAGCACACTGCGTATCCAGTTCTACAGCGTCAAAGAAAGTGTAAAAACGCACTGACCTGTACAGTTGGACATTATAAAAGCTTCCCTGACAGTCCCTAAACATATGTAAAAGAACACAGCGACACAAACTTTGGATATGAATAAGAGCCCCGTACCCAGCTGCAACCAATCACAGCATCACACACACTCTGTTGGATACTGTCATTGGGTCACGAGGTTAATGATTTTGTGCTTTGTCAAATCAGATTTATTATCTGAGCATGGATTAATTTGTCAGTATTGTGCGGTCCATTAAAGCACTACCAAGCACAGCCTTAATTAGAAGAACGTTAATTGCAGTGATTACCAGCCTCCTCTTGAGGCGTTGTGAATGGGCGGAGGAGCAGAAATCGGCACCGAGTTTTGGGAGTGACGCAAATTAAGCGTTCCGAGAAGTCACACACTGCGACAGTATGTGGCGCCTCGCACTCTTACTGTTTCCTCCAAGATGTGGGTTCCTTAATCTCTTTGGATAGCCTGAACAAAATGACTGTGTTATTGCTCAAGTGTTCACATAGATAATGTTCTGTGTGGAAAATCGCAACAAATTAAATTATTCCTACTGAGGGAGTATTGTATTGGAGGGCTGGAAGCGAGTGCAGCAACAATC
This sequence comes from Adelosebastes latens, assembly GCA_916700685.1. Classification (NCBI taxonomy): domain Eukaryota; kingdom Metazoa; phylum Chordata; class Actinopteri; order Perciformes; family Sebastidae; genus Adelosebastes; species Adelosebastes latens. Next base: position 65,394 of record CAKAKR010068165.1, read on the forward strand.
TCATGGAAGTGACACAAAGACAACCCAAACACCCAGTCGGCTCTGTAGGCAGCACGAGTTGTTGTTTGTCTGTGACACTGATATGCATACGCAATCAGATGAAAGACTGGAAGACTGCTTTTGGACTTGAGGGCAGAGCTAAGACACAGCCGCCAGAAGCACGTTACCTTATCTCAACCTCTGTTCAGCATTGTCTTCCTGTGGGCTGTTCCCATGTGGTAATGCTTCTCTGCTCCCAACGCTTTAGGTAAAGCTAAAAACACAAGCAGGGCGCTGTTGTTAAGCTGGTCTCTGTTTCCAATCTGCATTATGCTGCTTTTCATACAGCCCCAGACATTGATTCAGAAACTCAGCAGCGGCTTGTAATTTAGTAGTGGCGTCCATTAAGAAATAACTCTGCTCGTTTGGAGGATGCATCTGGATCAGGACAAGAAATTAAGAATTGGACAGGAGTCAGGATTTAATTATATATAAAGGATATGTTTGGATTTTTCAAGTCTACCTCACGATGAGGACTGGAACTTTTACAGTATAGTCACAGTAGGAAGGGATTGCTTCATGACGGTGCTGTCTAGAAGGTAACGCCCAAATTGCGAAACTCTCGCAAGATGGTTAAGGTTAGGCATTGATCACTCAAATGTCTAAAAGGATAAAAAGAATAAGTGATGATATGTTGGACAGACTTGGATGTAAACTGCAACATCACTGGTTGACGGAGGCATACAACCGCGATGCGGTAATGTAGTTCTAGTCATGTCTCCCACAAAATGCTCTCACAGTGGGAAGCCATATTTCTCACTTTTCATGCAGGGAACATGTACAGTATATAAAGTCTTTCATCTGTACCATTCACAGTTCCCTAGGGCAAGGCAGTGACTGAGTTTTTTATGTGTCAGAGACAGAAATGTGTGTTTTGAATGTATATGTGTGATAATCTACAAGTAGGGCAGAGCAGTGGGCTGTCTCAAACAACCGGACCAATCAGGATCTTTTCCTTTGTTTTAAAGTGAGAGCAGCTAGTGTTTAGCTAGATTCTCAGCTTGTGTGGGATACATATTGATTCAGGCCTTGTGAAGCCATCCATCTTACACCAATGGCTTCGGCTTCTGAGCTTGCTGCTTGTATTTAAGCAGTTGATAGCTATCACATGAGATATAACAAATCGATTGTGGACAGCGTTATGGAATATAATTCATGGCTTTGAGCGCTACCAGCGTTGGCTATAATTAAGCAGGCTTATTTGTAGATTGAAGGCTGGTGTGCTCACTCGCGATCCCCTGAGATGAGCAGGGATGGATGTGTGTAGGCGGTGGGGTTAGACGGTGCACGGTGCACGGGGAGGTCAGGTGTTTCCTCGGAGGAAAACCTGTCAGTTACATTACATTGACAGGTTGCATGTTTGAGTGCAGCCTTGCAGTTGATTTTCCTTACAGATGAGTTATCTGTGTGTGCATTTGTTTTGCTGCTAATTTCAACCTTTGGAGTGATTACATGACGTCACTGTGAGATTCTCAACCTTTTCAGGTGGCTAGCTGTGGCTGATGTTTACAATTTAAGGTACTCCGTCAAGTGTTTGTCCACTGTGTGGTGCTGCAGCGCGATGTTTTGATGGGTGGATCCCTGTATTACTTCTATTATTGTATTGTTGAATATATATCTTTAAACCTTAAGTAACTGATTTTTTTGCCACTTGGGGGCAGCGGAACAAGTTGTAAATACAACATTAACATATTATCCAAGTTAATAGAGTGGCAAAGTCCTGTCCCTTCCGGTGGACCCCGTCGGACTTTATTTCGGAAAAATATGAGCAGTAGAACAGCAAAATTATGTTTTAAATTGGCAAACATCATATTAAGATTCATGGCGTAGTTCAAAAAGGATCAAAGTAATTGTCTCTCGCCGTTGACTACCGTATATATTTTTTCTGAAATAAGGTCCCATGGCGGTCCACCGGAAGGGGCGGGACTTCGCCTCTCTATATGGTGAACATGTTGGCAAACAGTTATATTTACACATCCAGCAGACAAAAAGCAACATTTTCATTCATTTGGTGACATGTTTCTGGCCATCTGACAAATAACCACCTTCCATTTAGCTCCAATTTGATCTCTGACAATTCTTGGACAAAATATCGGGCTCTTTAGATGTAAATGGTCGATTATGTTCACCAGCTAGTAGCTAACTTTGTCTGTCTGCTGATTGGTGTTGGGTAAATAGCATACAGTGAGTTTATCAGAGCTTTTTTACCGAACAACAGCTGTTGTTTCTGCTTGAAACAAGATTGATAAGGATGGTGAAAATGAACCAAGACAGTAAAGTTGTGGGCCATAAAACCAAAACATGAAAGACACCAAAACACTCCGTAGAACTGATGGTAACTGCAGAGTCGGCCGATAATTATCTGCGGGTTTGTAAGTGCGAGAGACATGTTTCACATTACACACAGTCCTTTTTTTCCCATTGCTAATATAAATATATTGCTATTTGCAGCTTTAAAGGCAAGAACTTAGTCTCAAAATTGTACCAAGGTGCATGAGTACAACAGAAAAACAGCTGAGAAATCTCTTGTAATGTACCTCTGAATAGTAAAGCAGATGGTGCCACACACAATGTCCCTCTTGAGCCTCGTGAAGGAGCATGTGAGGCTGATCTACAGGGAGCGCTCGCTGTGTTTTAGATTTGAATGGCGGACCACTCCAGAACACATGATTAAAATGTTGCCTGCTGCAGGTTGATGATTAGCTGCGACAAAGCGTAGTTGTAGCACAGCCATTAGTCATAGTCAAGGAATTTTATCAGGCCACTGGCTTTGCTTTACCTCATGTCCAGTGCTGGATGATTGATTCCTCTTTGCTGCATTTCTTTCAGCAACCATTACTGTTTGTAATCAGACTGCAGCAATGCAGAAAATGCACATGAAAGCTATACTCCTTTAGACCAGTCTGTTTTCATTCACTGTTCACACTTATACCTACGAAATGTAACGCGCTGTAATTTGTATATAACTTATGTAATCATGAGCCAGGACATGCAGGGCTGTCTCAAGGTCAGGTGAGGTATGTTAGGCTGGTCTCATACACCGTTTGTAGCTACACCTATGAAAAGTAATGCACTGTAATTTGTGTAGATCCCAGAAAATCAATTTGTGTGGAATTCACGTAATCGAGAACCAGAAAGTATAAAGAGCAGCGACTTTTTTGTAAGATATCATACAAACCGTTGTATGAGAATACGTTGCGTAGATTTAAAGAGCGAAGACTTTCACCTAGGAGACCGCCGTCAACATTGATTTATTTTACCTTACTTTTGTTATGTAACCTACGTAGTCAACTAACGCCACATACGTACATTACGTAACGAGCGTACTTGTTTTAATCCAAACCACAATATTTTCCTAAACCTAATCAAGTAGAGAGAACGCATAAAAAATGAGAAATAACTTTTTGTAAGATATCTTACAAACCATTGTATGAGGATAAGTTGTTTAGACACACTCCCTTACAGGGCATGGTCACTCAGCTGGATACCCTTGTGTACTGGGCCTAACCCATGGTGTTGATTGCTCAGTGGCTCAGAGATGGAGCGGATCGTCCACCAATGATCGTGATGGGCAGGTTGGCACCATGCATGGCAGCCTCTGCCATCGGTGTATGAATGTGTGTGTGAATAGGTAAATGTTGACATGTAGTGTAAAGCGCTTTGAGTGGCCGGAAGACTAAAAAAGCACTATAAAAATGCAAGTCCATTTACCATCTACCATTAATATATTCATATAATTAAAAAATAAATATCCATACATAAACCCATACACCTGTAATTGTAGATAAGCAACACATTCACACATTCTTGCATAAATGCTCTCTGTGCCAGTGTACTGCCATGCCTCAGCAGAAACCTAAACCTAAATTCCCATACATAACAAAAACATTCAGGCCACTGAGACTCATGGGTACTGTAGTATTTAGTGGAATTGAATGTAGCAAACTAATGAACAAACATGTTTTCGCGATTTAAATATGTATAACTGGTGGCAGTAACTTAACCCTAGAGTAAAATAAATTATCCCGGAGACGCACCCTTGTGTCTGTGTTAAGAAACATAATGAGGTTAAAGGTAAACATTCAAACTGCATAATTGGTAGAACATATTTCATGAGCCAGCTGCAAGATATCATCATAAATGCTAGTGCAATGGGCCTTCAAAACATTCATCAGCTCAGGCAGCAAGGATAAAACACAAGCTGATGGATGTTATGAACACCAGACAGCATTCACAGTTATTATCATTTTCACATCCACTCACAGGACATTAAAAAAATCGCAATATTTTACCTAGAGTCTGTATTTTGCTCTCTATATCAGCACAACAGATATGAAGGATTTATAGGTTGTGGGGAAGAAGGCTGTGATGTGGCTGTAAATGTGAATTTCACCTCTTTGTGCTATTTTATACTGTGTGAGTTTATTTTGCCTGATACTTTGATCAAGTTTTTAGCAGAGAGAACTCACAGAGAAGCTGGTCGCATCATCAGGGCTGAAGTGCTTCTTTCTGCTGTGTGTTGACCCTGAGTTACAGGCCCTGCAAACATCTGACACAACTTTTGTTTTGGCTTCTGCTGCTTCTTTCAGCTAACGCGGAGAGATGCCCTGATGTGTGTTCTGTCAGCTTGTCTGCTGCTTACCTTCTGTGCGGCATTCGCCTGGGAAAGACCAAACAGTAATCTACAAAAGCACACTGTGGCGAACTGTCAGGGTTGAAGCTTGTCCTGCTATCCTCCCCTCCGTATCAAAAAAAGCATCGCTTCTCTCTTTGATGTGCCGGCAACTCGGTGCTGCTGGGTATGATGCCCCCAGCTTTTCTTTGCATTCATCCCCTGTCAGTCCAGCTGACATCAGTCAAGAGTCTGCATAAATGAATGCTCTCCAGTCTGCATGAAATGGTTTTGTCACTCAAGAAGAACACTCAGCACTCCAAACATTCGACTGCAAAACAGAGGTCGGGGGGTTGATGTGGGTGTATTGGAGACAGGCAGACACGGTGACAAGAGAAAGTCCAGATGTTTTATTTTTTTTATGGCCTTCACAGTGCTAGGATGACTCTTTCATTGTGCAGCCAACTTGACATTTTATTTCTTATTTTAACAGAATGTATTTACAGGAGAAGTTAATTTTCTGATAATCCATAGCACGCCACTCCTCTCCTCTCACTCATCTGCCTTCTGACGGGCTCATATTAGATAAGACCCACCTTCTTGTAGCTTAGCAATCAATCAAAAATGACAACTTGTGACCATGACACAATACCACTGGACTGGACTGCGCCACTGTCTGAAATTTAAATTGGTAGAGGCAAAGATTTGACCTTTTAGCTACATGTCCACCAGATCCAGCGAGGACACTAGGAGACTCGCTACTCCACTCAACTGGCCGCTCAAGTGGTGACGTACCCATATCGTGGAAGGCCCCTGATTGGTCCCTGGTTTTCTGCTCGCCGTTTCAAGCGGGAAACAACATGGCGGCAATTCACCAAAATCTACTTCTGAAAACATTTTAAGCGAGAAATAGGCCATGCCTCTGCTGAAACTCATTTCATTTTGGAACTATTTTGCCTAGTTTAAAAGCTTGGTCCAAGTTTCACGAGCCGGACGCGTCCCGCTGGATGGGCTCATTTATATAAAGTTGAGATTTTTCAACTTTATGCTCCCACCACGACTGCTTCTGAATGGAAAGTGCTGAGACGCCTTCCGTCACTGGATCTGGTGGTAATGCGCCGTTAGTCCCTTGTATGGATACAGTTCCAAAAACACTGGATCCTACAATTCCCATAATGCAACGCGATGGACTCTTTTTTGTAAGGCACTTCCAGCCTGGTAAACACAGAATTATTTTTTTTAATTCCACACCCGTTTGCAATGCAGGCTGTTATATATTTGTATAAAACCTAATATTGGGTGTAGTAGGCCCCTATTAACCCACATCTATGGTGCTTATAATGACTGATAACACCTATTTAATAACCTGCTCTGTTTATTAAAATGTGAAATTGCAATACAAATTTTTTGTCCCTTAAATTGGTGAATAATCGTGATAAATAATCATGATAAATAATCATGATCTCAATATTGATCAAAGTAATCGTGATTATCATTCTGGCTATAATGGTGCAGCCCTAATGCACAGTCATTTATGCATTGTTCCATGGCTTTCATCTGAGTCATCATGGAATTGTAAATGTCTGAGTTTAATTATAAAACCTACAGCTACATATAATAGCCCACAGATAGATGACTCATGAGCAGGTCAAATTTATGATCTGATATGTTTTTCTTATTCCGATATGAATTCATATATGTTAAAGTACTTACTCATGCTGGAATAAAATACACACATAAATAATATGGAACTCTTTTGAGACACCGTTAAGACCTGTGATGCACTGAAACGATTAAGGATCCAAATAAAGTGTTGTTTAAAGGTCCTCTGTGGCTTTCTTCTCTCGCCCCATTTCTTCATCACACTCTGCTTAGCTGAGTCATACGTCTGTGTACACATCGTGTACAGCAGGCGGGGAAGTACACACACATTATTTTTTTCTTCTTTCTCTATGAAAAGCGGTGAATTCCTTTTAACACCTGGCCCTTGGTGGGTTTTACTGACTAGTTATTGTTCTTTGGTTCGAGGACATTTTAATGTTCTGCCAAAAAAGCTAAGATTTCAGATGAGAAAGCTGTCGGTTTGTTGTAGACAGAAGGCTAAAACGGAGAGAAAAAGCTGCATTTTCATAGTTCAGTTCAGCAGACGTTAGAAATGCTGTCTGCACAATGTTTGGCGGGGAGGGCAAATATCCTTTGTCTGGTCCATTTGAGTCCAAAAATATTTACTCATTACAATCCCAGGTCAAGATGGCAGTTTGACTGTTTGTCTTAAAGCGACGTCACATCCGACCAGATGCTCCCAGTGAACTTGAATCAGTTGTGTGTATTTATCTAGCTCACCTTGTGTTATCATCCAAGAGGCTGTCATTGGTCTGATAAGAGCACAGGATTGCTTCTGGAGGATGAGTAAATGGCCTCCTCTGTCTTCCTTAAATCCCCCTGCCTGATTATTGCCATCAAGAGGGGTTTCCCTGCAAAGGTCACTTCACAAATCAGAAGAGCAATTACAGTGCAGGGAGGAGTGAAATTTTTTAAATTCATTTACAGGAGGATTCCAGGCTTTGGAAGACGAATTAGCAGATTATCTGCATATTAGTGGAATTGGGGAGAGATGTGTTCTTTCACGAGCCAGAGACAGATAAGTGATGCCGGCTGCAAAGGTCAACGGTATGTTTACATGGGAAGCTGAAGGAAATAGCTCCTATGTATCTACATCAGTTATTAGCCTAGCTGCCCACCTAATTAAGTAGCGAGCACGGTAATCAATCACAGGCCAAATTGGATTTGGATTGGATTTCTGTGGTCTCTGCAGTGAGCAGCGGATTGTCCAAAGCTGGAGGTTTGACTTTGACCATGACATTCCAAGTCAGCTCAGGCAGAAATTAGTCACACGCATTAGGACACCGGTGAGATAAGTAGCAGCGTAATGACACACAGGGGGCAGGTTTTCCAGCTAAAGTAATGCCAAATCTCTCTTGGGATATCACCGCTGAGGTTGAGGGTACATATACTTTGGTGCTTATACAACATGTTGGCAACAGAACAGAAAACGGAAGCAACAATATTTGTTAAAAGTAAAGTAAGGGAGCTTAATGAGGCACCATTACGTTTAAAAGCTCCGGCTCGTATTCAACATAAAGAATGGAGTAATTACTCTTTATCTTGCCGACTGTATGGAATAACTCTGTTAATGAGACTTCAGTGATTTCCCAACTGCACACGGCCAGGCAGAGAAAAACAGCAGGTCTGTTCCAAAAGCTCTCACAACACTAACTGTAGGCCGTATTGATTTTGAGTCTCTTTCCTAATAACAGTCGGAAACATTTTAATGATGGGGAAGGAATTTGGGATGCTTTATGAAATGAAAGACCGCCATCAATGTGAAATACAATCAATACGGCGGAAAATAAATCCCCGCCTCCTGAGTTTCAATTAACCCTGTTTCTCCAACATATAGTGAAAAATCAGCGGGTGCGAACACCACAAGTTTACATCTGACTCCAACTTCAGCTTCCATTAAAGTTACCAACATGATTAATCTAAAAAATGTCCTGGCATTAAGCCTACATCCATCGGTTTTAGTGTTGAAAGTCCCGCTTGATGAATTTTGCTCAATGTGTTTAGTCTACAAATCATTTGTAGACTAAACAGCCCTGAAACACCAGACATGCCAAACCCTTGATGGTAAAGTAAATGACAAAACACATTTGTAACTGACATCCAAACTGGACCATATAAGCATTTCTGATAAGTAGTGTCATCATTTGTCAGTGCCTTTCAACCCTGTCTCCAACAAAATTACGTTCCGATACAGCTAAACTGTATTCTCAATGACGTTTCGAGGGAAACATATTTTCTTCAGGATTACAGTCACCGCTTTAAACAGTTTTAAACACCTGGTTAATATTGTAAATTGAAACAAAACAAAAAAAGCAACAAAACTAAAATCACTTTGTTTGTTACGTTATTAAGCTATCATCATTGAAATAAGTTTCACGTGGTTTCCTGTGTTTGTTTGACCCATCCACCACCCGGACCTCCTCCTTACACGGACTTCTGCGGACGTTTTTGTGATACGCCAAAAGCAAACGTTATCTGTGACAAAATATGTTTCCCTCTAAATGTAATTCACAATGGAGTTTTGTTCTATGGGAACGTCATTTTTTAGGAGACAGGGCTGCAAAAATGTTACAAATCACCCTTGCAAAACCATTCAATATTTCTGATCTGCCAACTTCCTGGAGTCTCCACTGGTTGCCTGGCAACCTCACAGTGACTCCAGGAAATCACTGCTCCCGGCCGATTAATTATCAAGGACATAAACCTCCATAAAACGGCAATGTTCCATTTTTATGGTTAGTTTATTGGCAGATTAAAGAAACAAGATATAACCTGTTGATTAGTGAGCTCTTAAGGCTTTAGCGTCATATTTAGTGTACAGGCATAACTGGTATCAATCTTTCCATCTCACTCTCGGCAAGAAAGCAAATACACATTTCCCAAAATGTCAAAGTATTCCTTTAAGGTTTGGTTAGGTTTAGGTTGTAGATTTGTTATGATAGTGGCGGCTAAGTAAGTAGCCTCTAGCTGCTAGTCTCAAGCAGAGATGAGGAGCGGGCTACAGAGTAGTCTTCAGCCCCAACTGATGCTGATCAGACTTCTTGCAGCTCCCTCTGGAGCCACAAAAGGCTTTTTACAACTTATTTCCCAGATATGCAGTAGTATCTCAGACCTGTAAACAGACTTTGACATGTAAAATCGATGGAGTTCCCCTTTAAGGTTAGGGAAATATCATGGTCATTTGAACAAACGACTGATGCTGCTGTTTTTTTCTGGGAGAGGACAGTCATGTCAAACCACTTACAGCTCCTTTATGTCTTTGACCAATTCATCTCTTTACTTATTGATGTAAATCACAACTCCCTTTCATGGAAAAGCAGTACACCGATTGAGTCCCTGGTGGGGTTTCTATGCAGCAAAATACCTCAAACTGGGCAAATACAAAAAACAATCTCCGCAGTTTGTTTTGAGATTGAAATTGAAATATGTGGCGTATTATTGAACAACAGTAATAGTTGTGCGAAGCTGAGATTGATAATGACTTTTTTTTCCATCCGCTTTGTCCGTTTGCTTGAAAGGAAACAAAGATAAAATCAGTTGAATTGAGGACCAGAAACACAGGCTGAGCCGGCAAAGGCAGCATTTGAATCTTTTATTTATATCCACATGGAAACGATAACCTGCCAGCACACACACACACACACACACACACACAAACATAAACACACAGCTATTTTGCATACTGTTGAATACACACTGAGAAAAAGGATGGTAACCTCAAACGCAGCTGCCGAGTGAATATCAACTCACCTTGTGTAGTGTGTCAGTCTTCATGCAGTGCCTGGTTTGTGTTCAGGTTTCAGATGTCACACAGTTGGAATCTCCCCCCCCTTCTTTGGTTTTGATCCTTATCTGTGGCAGGTGTCACTCAATATTCCTCCCTCCCAGGGCTTCCCTTTTCTTTTTTGTGATGATTATTTCAAAGATTCTCAGTTTCCACTGATGATAACTGAGAAAACAGGAGCTTTGTTGAGATGAATGAGGGCAGTATTACAGTGTCAGTTCCTTCTCAAAACACACCGGCACATTCATATCTTCAATGCACACATACTATTTTGTTTGCAGCCTAGATGAATGATTACTTTATTGATCTATGCTCAACTTTAAAATTTAGCCTGCATAGTAGTATGCATTTGATATTCTTAGTTATTGGTAAGTCTCCTGGTAAGTTTTATATCTTTTGCAAGATAACTTCTCATTTTTAAAAATTCATAAAAGTGTGACTTTGAGAAAATCAAAGCAATAATACATGGAAAACAACAAGTTAATCATATTGGAGAATGCACGCCTGGAAAAATCAACCTTTCATTCAAGCAAAGCACTTAAAGGAGGTCACATGAAGTTGTTGGCGAGAGTATGGAAGGGTCAGCTAACCATAACCATACAGTATATGGTTCTCCTACTCACTCAATATTAGACCGAAATAATCAAAATTATGACTATTTATTTCAATGCATATTCTTTTTGGGCCAGAGCATTTATTCCTGGGTAAAACACCTTTTAATCTCTCATCACTTACCTTTTTTGAAATTTAAGGAAGTAGCCAAGTTCAACATTTTGGGAAAATGTGCTTATCTGCATTCTTACCGAGAGTTAGATGAGGAGATCAATACCACTCTCTAGTATATGCAGTGGTATCAATCTTCTCATCTGACTCTTGGCAAGAAAGCGTATAAGCGTATTTCCCAAAATGTCAAACTGTTCCTTTAAGAGCAGCAGCACTGAAGCTGATAACCAATAATTGGCTGAAAGCAACTGGTGGCTGACATAGTAATTGTGATTTTGTGTGATTCCTTTTGGAAGTAAGAACTGTAATGACTAATGACCATTAAAAAAAGATTATTAAAATGTTGTATTATACTTTGATGGAAAATTATATTAGAAATAACGACTTTGTTGTAGATTTAGAAAAGTGACCGAGTTAAATTTAGTCCCATCCCGTGGTGAGGATTTAAATAATGTCTAAATGCTGATAATCTTGTATTTAAAACCAAAACTAAACCAATGTGAGATTGCATGAAAACTGTGGCAAAAGGCCAAGTAAACACAAACTGTTTTTGTCCTTCCATTTGTTTAAGGTTCTTCTTCCTTGTTGTAATGAAAAGGTAACCTTCAGAGGCTTTGAGTCATCAGCATGTGATTTTCAGCGCAGCAGCAGGGGTACTGTATGTGCACAATTTGACTCTTCAAACAAGCGCAGTCCTCTGTCTCAAGGTTACTTCGGCAAGTATGTATACAGCTGGGGATTCTTTTTATCCAGGCATGCTTTTAAAAAAGTGAAAAGATCAGAAAAACATTTAAAGAACTAATAGAAATGTATACATATTTGTTAAGGCTGTATTATGAATGCACAGCAAGCTAAGAGTACATACATTTTGTTCCTGGCCTGTCTGAAGTGCCTGCAGTTATATTAGCAGGTCGATGAGAGCTGAGAGACTCTACCACACTGAAAAAGGCAGCTTTGAGATGTACATTTGGGTGATCATTTTCTGTGATTTCGGCACTATGAGCAACACTTTTAACATTACGCAGAATCATTTGATTCAATATCACAAACATCACCAAATTCAACTTGAGCTTCTCTGCATTTCATCTTGGGAGTGGAGTTTCGATTGATTGGTTTTAGCCAGAAGCTAACAGTTCTTATTTTCAGCTTTTTTAAAATTGTTTTTGCTATTTTTTATTTTGACATTATGCATTATTTTAATTTCTTTCTATATCATCAATAGAAACTCTTCCATCACCACTATTTCCCATATTCATTTCACTCTCATCTGCCTTTTTCATGTCTACAAATACAGTAGTTTCCCCATTTAGCCATTTTTATTATGCTCATAGGGATGTTAAGATGTATTAGTGAAACATGATCATAGCAGCGTAGTCATGAATTTGATAAATTATTATTAATAAAAGAAACAAAAACAAACATGCATTAGAGGGAAAAAAACATGATCAGTGGTCAATTAGCTGCATTTAGAAGAGACATTAACAAAGATAAAGAGTATAATAAAGCTGATGCCTATCATTGTGATTGATAGGCTTTGATTTTGGAATAGTTTTGATCCTAATGCGATTCATCCTTAGATTTGAGAATTGTTTTTATAACCTGCAATGCACATCAGGAATGTAATTATCCTTAACGTTCTTAACACTCAATCTGTTGTTTCAGGCGGGTTACTAGGCATAAAAACAGAGGGGCACAAAGGAAGGTAATGTTGTAAAAGTTGAAGAGGGTTCTCAAGTAGGATCAGAAGTCATAAAGCATGGACCAAACAAATGGAGACGTCCCAACTCAACCAAGGTTGCACTTTGTGCGATGATTGGAGTCTGATTATTCAACTTAAAATCTACCATGCTGAATAAATCATAATCAATTAAGTAATTTGAAATGGATTAACTGAAGTGAAAAGTTCTGTAAAAGATATACACTCATTGTTCCATATTGTTTTTTAGTAGCATACACTTTCAATTTTCTATTCCACATAGATTTCACTGGTAAAAAGAGTAAAGCTGGATAAAAACACATTTGGAGTAGATAAATGAGACCAAGCCAGTGGATGTAGACTGGGTCAATACAACAAGAAGAAAGGGATGATTAACAACTGGCTACTCCCTGGAGCACCACAGGATTTTAGAGCGGTGCAAAGTCTGAGAAGAAAATGTAGGTCTTTGGGAGATCATATATACTTTGGAGTAACGAAAAAATATTCAACGTGAGGGATGTAAATAAATAACCATTCAGCCGATCAATGCTATCAGTTAAACAGTTAAAAGAAATATTAAAAGTTAGAAAAACTCAGGAGCAGCTTGTCACTTACAGTAGAATAGCTGGTCCACCTTAAAGGAAATTCAAAATATCTCTATTCAAGACCATTCAATGTGTGGATGTTTCTCTTTGACAATTGTGTAAATGGGTAAACAAAAGGTCTTTTAAACGGTTATGACTTGAGCAGCCAAGATGCTGATTAACCTTGTAATGTTTCCAGCCTTGTAATGTATTGATTTATAAAAACACCTACAGCAAGGTGACAAACCTTCTCCCCCTTTGTATTTTGTCACCACAGCTTAAAATACTGAGCATGATTCAAAGTAGCCCTTTGATGGAGGATTAAATGGCACCTTTCAATGGTATTTGTGGGACAGATTGAAGCGTTGTGGCAGCGGCGGCAACAGGCTGTTTGCATCACGCTCACTGGAACACAAAATTAATAGAATCTGGCAGCATGATTACTGTATAACTCCTCTCAGCCGATTCAATTCCCAAACAGGAGATAACAAGATAATGGATGGCAGTGTCTTCCACCCAAGGTATATGGGCTGATGTGGGCTTTGTTTTCCATTCACACTGCAGATATGCGGCCATCTTCAGGCCTGTTATTGCTGCTGTCAGATGTGAAAGAGGATGGAGGGGGATGAAAAAAGGCTAATGCACAGCAGGGGGACTGAAGGAGGGAATAATGTTACCCATACAGATAAAAGAAAGGGATCGCTCACTGAAGTAAACCCTCTTATGTTATGTGGGTGTTTTTCTGTTTTTGACCAATGGAATAAACAATGTTTGGATTTTCCTTTTTGCTGAGGGATGTTTACTTTGCCGCCGGTGGGTGGCGATGGCGAGGTTTTAGGTGATGGAACTAGGTCTTAGTAAAACAGACAACACTTTGGAGGCTTGTGTTGTTTCAGGCCGTCTCTTGCCTCAATCTGCATAGGCAATGGGGTTAATTAGGAAACCCACTTTACTGATGTGTTTCAAAGGATGAAATTAAAAATTAACCGACAGCCCTTTCACGCCAGCGGGAAACTGTGGTGGATAAACAAGGAGAACACCCCGTCCTGGTTAGAAGCTCTCACAGAAAGTATTCGGCTGCTCCCATGATATAACAAGAAACAGAAGTACTACAGCACAGATGTTGTGATCAAAGTGGATTGTGTTCTGCCTCTGATGTACACTCCTTTAAAAACGGCCTTCTAAAAACTTCGGTAAACTTTTCCTTTTGATGGCAGCGGAGGGTCCGATGTACATGAGGAAGCAGTAAAAGTAGTAAAGCATGAGTAAAGATGTGTCCTAGCAAAGTTTTAAGGTGATATAAAACTTCCACATTTATGATGGCCCCGTCTGCAGCATATTTAATGCCACAATCAAACATGCTCTTCTGAATCACCTGGACGATTTCCAAATGCTGGCCGTTCTCCGGTATAAAATGCTGTTTGGTCAGGGCGTGTTAGCTCACAGATTCATCACCGTGGCTGATGAAGGGGAAAAACGGAAAGGTATAAGAGATGTTACAGGAAGAGATACTTTAGCGCCGATGCACTGAGATGTCGTTAAAGATTTCAAAAGGGATGGTAAAGAGCAGATGGAAGTGTAGATTGCAGGAGGCAGGTACATCCCTCGACTTTCAAGAAGGATTGCTTGATTTTATTGAGGGATATTATTGCAGTGTTAACCTAATAAACTCGGCATGATTGCGGCTAATTGAAAGGTAATGGCATTATTGATTATGTTGACATCATCTAGAAGGCCTTATAATGGAAAGTGTGATTCAGAATTTTAATCACTTTGGTAGATGGGCGCTTGGGATTTTCTTGCTAAAAATGTGAGATAAAATACTAACTACCTGACAAGGTGAATGAAAGTCAAACTTCTATACCATGAAGTACTTTTACACCCAAAGAAAGAGTACGTCAAGGTTACGAGATGAGACACTGATATATTATCATCTTTGAAGTTGCAGTATAGTTGCTTAACTGAACTGTGTTTTTCTGCGGTTTGGTGCCGAGCATTTAACTCACATGACTGATCAGCTGTTTTTGCTGATGGCGTCTTCTCGGATATTCCCATAACACGTGGATGCTTGTCTTTGTCTCTGGACAACATGAAACATGACAAATACTAGCTGACATGAAAGAACAGTTAAAACTTAAAATTCCTGAAGATCTCTTTCCATTTTTCTATCGTAGATGGTTAGATGGCCAAGCCATGCGTAGGCTATAGCACCAACTTCGGACGAAACTACGCTGTAGCTGAGATTATTTGCTCATAACCAGTTGATGGAAATGCGCCTAATTCACATCCATTTCCTTGCAGAATTTCAAAAGTTTGCTTAAAATTCGCTTGACAATTGAATGGAAACAGGACTATTGTCATGTTGTTCACATTGTAATTTGATACGTTATTATAAAAACTAATACAAATTTAAAATTAAATTAAAGCTACATTTTTTTGTGGAACTCCACAACAAGCTAAAAATTGTAAATTTGAAAGACTACTTCCTGGTGACCTGACAAATTCAGATTTTCTCACTTTCTTTTCAGCTCTTCTTTGGTCTCCACCAACTCCTGAGAAAAATATCTGGATCTTTTGCTGCTAAACGCTCCGCTAATTTCACCAGCTAGTTGCTATCTGTGTCTGTCGGCCGTTTGGTGCCGAGCTGGAGGCTTATAATGGGTTTATCACCTTTTTCACAGACTGGAATGGAGGTTAATGAGAGTGTTGAGCCTGAACCAGAACTGAGAGTTATGGGCCGTGAAACCAAAACAATGAGCTGAAAGATGCTAAAACGCTCTGTAGAGCTGAGCAGGACTGCAGAATTGGAAGATAATTATCTGTGAGATCGTCACTATGCCAGACACCTTTCAAATTGCAGACAAACATTGGACCCATTAAACAGAATGGCCACTGCAGGTCTACCGGAGTAAAGGTGCAGGTTTTCCTATTTACTCGCAACACAGAATGACTCTCATGTCTGTGGGGAGTTGATAGGGCTGTTGATCAATACCAGTGAGGCAGTGACTCCATTACCTGGAGAACTGCAGCGCCTTCTCGATTTCTTGTTAAGACTTTTATTAAGGTGCTTTTTCCACTTTCAGGCCCTTGCCCTGAGTATTTAGAGGGAGTTTCAAGACCCTCTGACCCTACTGACAGTTTGAGGGTCCCATGAACATTGAGTCAGACGTTGGTTGCCTTCCATTCATTTATTTGTTTTCCAATCCAACCCTCTGACAGGTCACTGTTGTGGTAACCTTTAACTATACCTGCCCCGGCTTCCTCCCCATTAGAGCACCTCTCTTGCTTGGCCCAACCCAGCAGCGGGGGTTGTGTCAGTAATATATCCATGCTTACATATACAGCCACTATATGGTCACTTAGCAAATTGGCACTTCCCATTGCTGGGATATAAACTATAAATACATTACATAAGCTACATTATTACAAGAGAACCATATTTTGCACTAGCATTGTCATTTCATGTCTCTGTTGAATTTCTGCTGTACTCAAGCTTGCTAGCTCACTTCTACTTCTTACTACTTCAGACACTTGAAGGTCAATGTAGGTTTTTGGCCTGTTGTTGTAATTCTGACTGATCACTGACAGCAGTCAATAAAGTTGATCATAAGGAAGGTCAAAGGTCAAGGATCAATGCCTCTTTAAAAGCCAAGTGTCTATAAAATGAACTTGAAGGGTTCTTGTCGCCATGCTGTTACTGTTACTGCAATATCCCCTTTGTGGACTATGATTTTTGTGGAAAATGGTGTGACAGATTTACTTCAACTATAGACTTTCAAAGCCTGCTTCCCCTGAAACAACAACAAAAAAACCCTAGCTCATGGATCAATCTGTCATAGCTTTATCCTAAATCAATACCTGACAGCGAACAGAAATATTTCACGCCTCGATGAAGGGCTCCGGCAAGGAGTCAGGAGGTCGTCCAACTTGTTAGCTTGATGAGGATTTTTTTGGAGCTAAACGCGGACGGCTGAATAATTAAACATACACCCGTTTAGCTCTGGGTGCAGTTCACTCAAGACTTGTCCCCTCAATAATTCAGCTTGTTAAGCCTTTTATTAAAATCTCCATCAAATATTTATCTCTCGCTGGGACCTTTCACAACCTTCCCCCTTTTATGATCACCACTATGGGAAGATACGATAACTGACAGCTATTATCCTCACGGAGCATTGGGCGCTGACATGTCCATCACGTCAACTAACTGTGTGTAACACCTCACAACCAGAACCACTGCTTGGACCAGATCAAATATGCACTCTGGGGTAGGACTCATGATACTTGTTCCACAGAACGTGTCTGCTCCCAAGAAATAATTTTAATTATTACAGCGGTACATGAACTGAAATTAAGAGCAATAGAGTAAAGAGTCATTTGACTTGTCAAAAACGTTCCAGGAGTAAATGAGTAAGAGCAGTGGGGTTTTGGAGGGATTTGGCAGCAAAGCAGTCAGCATAAGGTGCTGCTGTGGAGTTGAGGCTGTGCAGAGGATTGTCTGTCACAGGGCAAACATTTCACTTACAGCAGATGCTCAGCGGAGCATTAGAGTTTGTGTGGCCTCTCCAGGGAAATGGCCTAAATGGGATCACTTGTACTCACTATGGTGTAGAGGGGGGACCCAATGGGCCACTTACTTTGCTTTCAAAAGAAATCCGAGTGTAAGGTAAATGCTCTGGTCGGCTCGACGCATGTTGCCTGGATGTGAGAGCGCTGCATGATCATTCAAGGAAAATAACAAGAACTATAATAGTGAACATTTTCCACGACAGAATTGAAATGATACTTCAGTATAAATGTGCCTTTGTACACAACTCTAGGATTAAATGATTACAGATTCAGCCAACAAATGAAAATAATCAGCTTTTAGTCCAGATCACACAAGAAAGTGGAGCACAATATGGAGAGAAAGTGACCTTTAACCGATTCTATCCGAGATGTAAGAAAGCCTCACTCAAAACCACACTGACATTCGCAATAATGGAAACTAATAAAAATCCAGCTCTAAAACATAGCCATGGGGTTCACTCCATTTGTCCAGACAGGGATTGAAAATGACCAAATTGTAATATTGTTGTTATTATTTCAATCTTTAGCTGCCTTTAACAAACCCCATTTCCTACAATCCCGAGATGATCACCATGAGAATGGACCATGAGACCTAGAGAGAGATTGATTCTGATTGGTCAATTACGGCCTTCTACGGTCTGTTATTTCTTTATAGCAGAACGCTTTTATGTATAACAGACCGTTGCTATGGACGCACTTCTGATCTTTGACTTTGGAGGACCATTTTTGTGTCAAATTATGCATGCTTTTCGTGCATAACTTTTAGCGCCGCTCTGCATTGCGCTCATATGGCAGTTACAGCTGATAACGCTGTCTCGACTGACGGCACCGTCGTGGTAGCGTAGCACCCACCCTCCGGTTCCCCCCTAGGTTAACACAATTAGCTCTGTCAGCAGTGTTGTTGTAGTTTTCACTGTTAGTGCTGTTAGCACAGGCTGCAGTCTCAGCCATTGCCATATTGAGAGCCATGCGGAGGCAATAGAAATGCTCCCAATCTAGCATTTAGCACCTTCAATAAATTAGGAAAAAAAAAAAAAAAAAATGTTTTTCCACAGTAATTGTCTTGTCCAGCATGTGCAAGATGGAGGGAGTGTATTACACTGTTATTTATCTCAGTTGGGGAGTCTATTAGGTGCCATTAAATGCCGGTGTACATGCTAGAACAGTGAATTGCCCTTGTGGGTGTGTTGAAGCAAAAGAAAAGTTGACTTCAATGGCTGCATGTGGCGAGGAACAGGATCTCCATCATTCTTCATAAGTGCACAGCTTATGGATTGTGTGAAACCCAGGAGAGCACAAGAACAAGCAATCTGCACACAGAAAGGGCTGAATCTCACCGCTGTAAGGCCACAGAGCTAACCTCTGAGCCACCTTACCGTAGTCGATGACTGTGATACATGACACTGATTCCCTCGTCAGGTGCTACTTCTCCTATAGGCCTGGAAATGTGCCAAGGAAGTTATTGTATCTGCACCTCATCGGCAACATGGGCTAGGCAATCAGTGGAATTTTTGAGCTAAGCCATCTGGGCAGAGTGTGTAGACCAGTGAATGCATTAGACTTCCCGCTAGCCGCAGCGGCCGCCCCGCTGCTTCCCGAGTGACCCTGAACTCCGACAATTACTCTCTTCTGACGCTCGGTGCATCGCAGATGGATGTAAGCACAGAGCGATGCACGACATGCAGCATCACGTTGAGAAACATAAGCCGGGACAATTATCTCTGTATGGCTTCTATTGCAAACATGCCAATTACCAGCGCTGCCACCTGCACACAAATGAAGTCCCACAGGACCGGAGTACGCCCACTCTGAAAAGCACTTGCTTATGAATTTAGGTATACAAGTTCACAGTGATACATCTGCTACTGTGTTGTTTCCATGAATAAACTGGCCCTTTGTACGTTAAAAACCGGAGTACTTTGAAATTGTTTGAACTTCGATTATATTAATTAGTTAATTAATTAATTAATTAATTATCCTTAAACCTGTTGTCTGTAATACTGGAAATGGTAAACGGACTTGCATTTATATAGCGCTTTTCTAGTCTTCCGAACCACTCAAAGCGCTTTAGCGCATTCATGCTCTGATGGCAGAGGCCGCCATGCAAGGTGCCAAACTGCCCATCACGATCTGATATAATGCTCATTCATACACCGATGGCCTAGCCTTCAGGAAAAATGTAGGGGTTTAGTATCTTACTCAAGGTCACTTCGGCATGTGGACTTGAGGAGCAGGGGATCAAACCAGCGGCCTTCCAATTGGTGGATGACCCGCTCTACTGCTCAGCCACAGTTTTCCCCCCAAAGGCTTTGAAGCAAATTTTTGTAGTGGCCAGATGGCAGTACTACAACTTCCATCTCCATCACGTGATGCCATAGGGCCGAAAAATACTTTTTCCCATAGACTTACATTGGGAAAGAGACGTCTGTAACGAATAATTCTTTTTAGGTAATTCAACTTCCCAGTGTGAATACTTGAATAGCCCTTATTTAAATCATCAGGTCCTAAAAGTTGTTAAATGCACTAATGCCAAATCCAGATCAATTTCCCTTCCTCCTTTAATGTGAATGAGAAAGATAAAGTTGAGTCAAGAAAAGTCTGAAAAATGTCTGAAAAAAAGTCTGAAAAATGTCTGAAAAAAATGTCAAAAAAAGTCTGAGAAATGTCCAAAAAAATGTCTGAAAAAAAGTTTGAAAAATGTTGGAAAAAAAAGTCTGAAAAAATGTCCGTAAAAAACATAGTCTGAAAAATGTCCTAAGAAAAGTCTGACAAATGTCTGAAAAAATGTAAAAAAAAAAGTTTGAAAAATGTTGGAAAAAAAGTCTAAACATTGTCTGAAAAAGGTAAAAAAAAAAAAAAAATAAAGTTTGAAAAATGCTGGGAAAAAGACTCTGAAAAATGTTGGAAAAATGTTGGAAAAAAAAAGTCTGAAAAAATGTCCGTAAAAAGAAAATTCTGAAAAATGTCTAAAAAAAAAAGTTTAAAAATGTTGGAAAAA
>CAKAKR010068171.1:4659-21511 GCA_916700685.1 Adelosebastes latens
CCCCCCCCCCACATCACCACCACTGCACCCCACCACCAAAAAACTTTGTTCACATATTGATGCGTTCTGCAATCAACTTCAATGGCACGAGCCATCTTGTGGGAAGAGAGAGGACGATCAAGCCAGGGAATGGTGTGGAAGAGGGAGAGCGCGAGAAAAAGTCGGATGAAGAGGGGGAAAAGTGAAACGGGGGTCCCAGATTATTTCTTCGCTCAAGCCCAACCACTGCTTTCATTAGCCCCCCCATTAATTAGCCTCCTTGAGCTCATTTGCAAGTCAATGGCTGTGGCTGTAGGACCGGCGGCTTTGAGCCGCAGCGCCCCTGTGATCTCTGGGTCCTCGAGCCCCTCCACCCCTCACACACTGGATACAAGCCTTCCTGACAATTAGTACAAAAGAGATTCATGCTCCGTATAGCCAATACATTATTCATATTTTCTCCTCACTTAAATAAATCATAATGTTCTTGAGGGTTTTACTTAAACAACATGCTTTCTCTCTCTCTCTCTCTCTCTCTCTCTCTCTCTCTCTCTCTCTCTCTCTCTCTCTCTCTCTCCCAGCTACAGCCCACTCTCTTAGCTTACATCTAAATGAAATTGGTCTGCAATGACCTTGCCCCATATTTGGGTCACTTCCTCAACAGTGTGAGACAAGCTGACTCCCCGTTCCCCCTTCAAGATGATCGACATGGCTCTGAGAAAAGAGGACAGCTTGTCCACTAGTCTATCCTCTCATGTCTAAAAGGACAGATCAGACCCCACGCCTTTAACTTCTAAGAATTCCACAGTTTATCGAAACAGTGCCCGCTTTTATTATGCAAGGTTTTTTTTATGTCGGTTTTGATGCTTCTGAATAATCAGCCTTTTTTTCCCACAGACACTCGGGTTGAAAGTCTTCCTGCAGTTCTGACTTGCTCCCTGAGAAAGCGAGCCCAGGCTTCGTCTGGAGGATTGCGGGCCTCGATGCCTCTTATGTCCTCTGCACTGATCTGTTAGCAGTGTTGTGCTGGACCAGAGCAGTCTGGGCAGAGCAGAGCAGCTGTCTCAATGATTTAGCAGCCCTTTGTACTATTATTCATCTGATTGGAGGGAGTCAGTGTCCAGCTGAGGGCCTGCATCTTTTATGACCACTTGCAGTCCATTCAGACAAAGGTACCTCCACGGAATACGTTCAGGACCCGCAGCACATGTATATTGATGTATATGGCTGCATATTGATTTTGAACATCTTTATTTCATTGTGAAAAAGGAGGAGACTCGCTATGCTAAGATACGACTTTCTCGGGTTACCTCTTAAATTGTCTGTCTTGCTTTTTTCCCTCTTGTTGACGTTGATATCATTAGACAGGCGCTGTCATATTTCCTGCCGCACTTGTCATGTTAGGTAATCCATCAATGCCTGTCCAACAGCTGTCTCTTTTAGCTGTAAACTTCGCCGCTCATTTGGAAAGTTACACAGTGCGCTTCAAGGTACATAATCCTCCACTTTCTCCCTCAGAAGTTCCTCAGCCTCACTTTGGCTGTTGTATATTTGAGTGTTTTACTCTAGCATGGCGGGGTCCGGGAGATCTGAAGCTTCACATAGACACAGCTAGCCTGTCACTTGAGACTGGGTAGAAACAGGTAGTGCAATTAGCCAGCGGAGAACATGTTTATCTGTCAGCCCAAAGACAGGATGGGATGGCTTTGAGGAGAAGGTGGGGTGGGGGTGTGTGGGGGGGGGAGGATCGCACTGCCCCTTTTAACTGTGTACAGGCTATTAGACTATTTCACAGAACTCATTTTCAGATACAAAAAGGGGAATGCCGGTGCTTCCATCGCCCCCCCTCCCCCTCACCAATTAGGAGAAGAATCCCCCTTCTTCAGCATTTATTACACCTATTCAGTATTCTGGATGCTGCTATCAGTTTTCCATAACTAGGCTGCACAAAGAGCAAACGCTCCATTTGGTGTGATTTGTTGCCCCGCTTGACCACTTCTTTGTCTCGGCCGGGCTGGCTAAGCGCTGTGGAATGGGGCACCCCTGCTGTTTTATCAAGTCTGCTGAATCCGTAATGAAATAAGTGAGGGTGACAGTGACAGGGGAGGGAGGGGAAGCGGAGGTAAGAGCAACAGACCGCCTTATTTGAATCATTTAAGCAAGATGCAATTACGGCTGCGCCCGGCGCAGGGGGAAACAGCCCCATTTTAAAGGCAACACAAATCAATGAGCACAGCGATGGTGATGTGTTTGACAGAAGTGCCTGTTAGTGGTATACGACTGCTCGCGAGGATCATTACACACCCTGTAGACAATACATTATCACCAAAAGAGAGGAATGAAAACAGAGCAGTGGGAGGCAAGGAGGGGCCGCTGGGCCATCTGTATTATGGCTTTGGGCGGCCATTCGGAGATGGAAAATGACGCTTGCTTTCCACATCTTTCAAATAGTCTTGTGTGCTTTTGGCACTTTTGCACACTTTAAAAAAAAATATCTGCAAGTGTCGATTTCTTCGAGGCGCTCAGTGTATGATTCTTAGACTTCATTCTATATGATCAGATTAATTGTGATGTGACAAAGCAGTTACAGCCATGGTGAAGTCAAGGCAAGAGGTGTAGGTTCTGTTTCATGTGTTCATCCCCCCCCCCAGTTGCAGTCTCACGGCAAAGTGTGTAACAGACCCGCCTGTCCACTGGAAGAAAGCTTGTCAGTGTCACATTTTGCCTCGCTGAGACGTGAATATTACACGCCCGCATGAAGGTGCAGTGTGTTCTAGTGACGGTTGTTGTACAGCAGTGACGTAAGTCTAACTTCAGAGCTAGTTATATAGTATACTGTATATGGTGAGAAAGACCACTTATAGTTGGCCAAGGGGTGAGGTGGATGGGATGGGTCCAACAAACACAAGACTTTCAACCGGGAGTTTTGTTTTGCAAGTTACGTTAGTGATGTCTGTCACGTGTTTTGTTGTGACGTTTGTCACATGTTTTCCGTACTGACGTTACGTTTTTTTACATGTTTTACTTAGTTTACTTACTTATTTTAAGCCCAACCATGACGTTTTCCCTGAACCTAAGTGTTTTTCTAGCCTGAACATGAATCAGTGGTTTTGTTGCCCCCTGCTGGTACTGCACGTTAACATAGGCGTGTAATATTCAAGTCTTTACGAGGCAAAACGTGACACTGACACGCTATCCTCTGGTGGACAAGCGGGCCTATTACACGCTTTGGCGTGATACTGGGTTGGATAACCGTTGATTCAGAGTTGTGTCGGGCGCTTGGACCTGGTATACCTTCTTGTAGGTCTACTTTTATTAAACATGTATTTAACGGCAGTACACTGTCTTAAAGTTAACTGAGATACAGTGCTATAACTGCTCTTAAAGCTAGGGTTGGTAATGTTCTTCAAAAGCATACTTTGTTATATTTGTTGAAATTCTCGTTACATCCCGACAACAATCGATAAATCAAATGCTCTGACAAAAATAAAGAAAAAAAATCTGGTACCTGTGGCTGTCGCCCGTCCAATCATTTCATTCGACCCATTCAGCGACATTCTTGCTAGATTTAGCGACTTTTGGAGCTAGTGCTGCGAGCTACTTTCATTGGAAAAGAGCTGGCAACAATGGGCTGAGTGATCGGTTGGAGGATTTTTAAAATCTAGTACACTCCTGCTAGTTTCTCAAGATTACCAACGCAGGCTTTAACAAATGAGACCATATAGATGATTGGAAGCCTCTTGCTAGTGCTATTGTTGCACTTACACTTACACACCAAAAACGGGCAAGAACCTAATATCTTCAGGTCGAATTTCATTTCATTCTCACTGTGCAATATCATTTTCCACTTGTGCAATTTTGTTAATAGTCTGTTTATTGTCAATACTCTATA
This sequence comes from Adelosebastes latens, assembly GCA_916700685.1. NCBI lineage: Eukaryota > Metazoa > Chordata > Actinopteri > Perciformes > Sebastidae > Adelosebastes > Adelosebastes latens. The sequence continues at coordinate 8,531 of CAKAKR010068171.1, forward strand.
TACTGCTCCTATTTTTATACTTCCTTCTATTTCAATGGTTCATATTTTGTTACACTTGGTGTAGCTCTTTTTTTACTGTGTTAGCTGATGCATCTTGTTTTTTGCACTATCCCCTTTGCTGCTGTACACTGCAAATTTCCCCAATGCGGGACTAATAAAGGAATATCTTATCTTATCTTTTCTCTGATTTAAGACCACATCTCCCATAATACCCCGTTACTTCCCGACCCCTTTCCCAACTCACTGGTGTCTTTGAGTTTATTGAAAAGGATTAAAATCCCTTCCAGTCTGCTGGCACAAAGTTAAATGCACTTCACATGCTGCCAATCTACAGTCTATTTTTTGTATTTTCATGGTAATTATTATACAAATGTTTTAAAGACACTGCTGTTTTATTGATGCTAAAGGGGCGCTCTACCAATTTCAAATGTCAAAGTCAATTTCCTTGTCACGGGGAGTAGGCTGCTACTACACAGCCAATGAAAACAGCTGTATAATGACTTCTGTGGTTCTGAAGGAGCTTTCTAACGTCTGATGTAATAACCCTTGATGATGTCATTTAGGTTATTTCATCTTGGGCTTGGAAACAATTGCCTAATAATACAAACCGGGGGTGTGGAGTTTGAAAAATGTGGGTGTTTACTAGGCAGGGAGGGTTGAATGAAAGGCACTGTCAAGTTGCATTATGGGAAATGTTGGATCCAGTGTTTGAGCCATACTAGGCATAAAAGTCAGGGTGTCTCAGTCGATTTTGACCGTCCTTTTTTGTTTTTTGTCTGTCCCCCAACAGGAAGTGAATTGCATATAACTTGTTCAACCCTTCTCACAAACATACTGTGTAGGGATGGGAGTATTCTGCCAGTAAATCTCTGTGGTGAAATTGACCAAAAATAATTTTAAGGGTCAGTTTTATTTGGTATGAGTTCAGACAGGAAGTCCTCATATGTAATGAGATGGAAGGAAGAGAGAGAGATAATTAAATAAGGTTGCCTACTATGTCCATTTCGTGGGATTTAGGCTTTTCCAGTTAGTTAGTCTTTACATTAGATGAGCTCCAGTAGCATCCAAGCCCAGTGTTGGATATAACTTTGACTGAGCCCGGCCCCTCTGGGACACGTCAAGCACCGGTGCTTTCTCTCTCTCATTCTCTATTTGTGTTTCTCTCTCCCTCTATCTCTCTCTCTCTCTCTCTGCCTGAGGATGAGGCCATCTGGTGTATGTTGGTGGAGCCAGGCATGCTGACTGGAGTTGGTGCGGACCAGGCCAGTCTGCGTACTGGAACACAACTCACTTTGTATATCGCCTTGTTTTGGCCACAGAGCCTCGTTGATCCCCCTCAGCAGAACATTTTACATTTGGAACACTCCTCATTTACACTTGTACAGACGAGCTGCACAGCGGCCGAGGAGTGGCATCATGAATAAAATTATCATATCAAAATATCAGCGGTGAAATTATCTGTTTCTGTGTGTGTGTGTGTCAGCCTCCTTCTCTTGCGGAGAGGGAAGAGGAGGAGGAGGTAGACGCTGGGGATTGAGAAGCAACTGTGAGAACTTGTCAGAGGAAATTAGAGTGGGTTTCTGGACCATGGACTCACTGGCTGGAAAACAGGAATCAGAGAGAGAGAGACCCCCAGACTTCTGTCCAGCCGTGTGTAAAAGGAAAAGAATATTTTGGCTCTTTTTTTTCCTCCCCCCATCTCCAGCGATCTCCAGTCCAGCTGCCCAGTCAGTAAAGCTTGAAACTGTCAAGTCAACATCGGCCTTATACCTGCCTGTGGCACAGCCTCCTAAAGATAGAGCTCAGTATATGCATGGATTGAAGTTAACCCCTCTATCCTGTCTATTTCCAGGGCAAGCCTTCTCTGTACCTGATGCCCCCCCCTCCCCCCCCGCCTCCGTGGCTCTCTATGGAGGACCGTGGCTGGCCATTGGAGCTCCGTGCAGGTCCACCCCTCATCTATCAGTGACACTACTGGCTGACAGAGCACTTATTCATGCTCACTCATGAATATTCAATTTACTCCTTCTTCAAGGGTACAAAAGACATATCTATACACAGGAGAGAGGAGCTTCATCTCTCTCTCCGTTCGCTCTCTTCTTGTATCTTGCCTTATCTCTCTTTTTTCCCTCCTCCTCTTCCTCTGCCTACCTCTTTATACGTGTACAACCTAAACATCGGCAGCAATATGCAGGCCTTAATTTCATGCGCATGTTTCATTAGAGGTGTCGACCAGGAGACAATTTTTCCCTGACACTTTGAGCAAGCCAACACAATCCTGCACCGTTTGCGCGAAAGAAAAATCCCATTTGTCCTTTGTCAGCACAAACACTTTAATTTGAGGCTTTCACTCCTGAGTAAGCAGCAGATCTCCTCAGAAGCCCAGAGAGACACAGGAAACGCATGTGGGTCCTTCAATCTCTCCCTCATCAGCAGAGGCACACTTCATTCCGCATGGCCTCCATGTTTTTTTATCAGTCAGCGGGGGCATGCATAAGTCAAAAGGAGAGGGAAAGTGCAGGTGTGTCAGCATATAAATAGCCGACACGACCAGCGGTCACACCGATTGTTGTGAAGTCTTAAAATGCTGCCTTATGCAGAAGAGTTTACCGGATGTTTTATTACAGTCTGAAACATAGTCACAGACATCAGCACAACAGCACAACATGGCGTTTACATTGTGGTTAGAGCTTAAAGGAATACTTCACCCTTAAAATGACCATTTGTATATCAATTACTCACCCGTGTTAGCTTGAATTCTTAAAAAAAAACGTCTTCTTGTTTCCCTCCACGGTGAACGAAGAATCCGAAAATGGAGTAAGTCATTGATGAATTGAATTGAGTAAATGGAGACCAGGTTTAACAACAGCAAAACTATATAAAAACATCCGTTAACGAACTTTCATACAACTTGTGCCATATAATCCAGTCTCATTTATTCAGTAACGTAGTTAAAACAATTCCACCACTACCCTCTCATGCAGGTGCACTGTAAGTCCGTGCATGAGACGGTAGTGGCGGAAGAGAAACCTGGCCTCCGTTTACTTCAATTCATCGAGGATTTACTCCGTTTTTGTCCGTTTTCGGATTCAACGTGGAGGTATGCGAGAAAAAAACGTTTTCTTCAAGAATTCAAGGTTAACTCAGGGTGAGCAACTGATATACAAATGTTAATTTTAAGGGTGAAGTATTCCTTTAAAACAGGTGTAGAGTGAGTTGGAGGATTACCGTTTGTCTATAGACAGGACGTTTCTTTCTGAAACATGTCAGTTGTTAAAACGGGCCTGTGGTGGCAAAGTGAACAACCAGTTAAAACTGTAATTGAAACAGCACAGGTTAGAGCCCTGCAACAGACCCACACCCAATGGGCTCACATGTAGTATTCTTCACGCAACTATACTTCCGTTACTTTTCATGTGTGACGGAAGTGTTCAGTGAGTGCGACACCATAAATGCCTTCAACGAGTGACTGTATGAAAGTGTGCACCGTTATCCCCATTTGTAATCCCACAAATTTCAAATTTCAAACTTGAAACTTGGAATTTGGGGGATTACTGACATAGAAACTGCAAGGTTTCTTGGAGAGAGATCAGGGTGGTGTTGGGAGGCAGCAAACAGGAGGCTCTGACAGCAGTTTTTTCGGTGACCATTTAGAACAGGTATAACCACGTTTGTCTTTAGATGTGGTTGGATGACACTCAACCTTGATAGTTTGAAGCATATGAACACTTATAGGGCAACTATGCCCATTTTCAAAATGCATACATGTTATTCCTATGGTCTAAGACAGTCCAAAAATATTAGTAAACATGAACAACTCTCTCTGCCTAAATCCAAAAACTATTGCGCTAAAACTCAAATTTGTGATGTCATAGGGTATAAAGTGTGGAACTGCTCCATAGACATATGAATTAGGAAAGGTGTTACATGATACTGAGAGCATCCAGGGGAATGTTCTGAGTATATGGGGACATTTTCTGAAAACACAACAATAGAATGAAGCTAATTTGGAGATAAAAAAAAGAAATCAAACATTGGGTTCACAAAATCAGTCTCCCATTCATTGCACCTCCAGACTTTATAGCCTATGACATCACAAGTTTGAGACTCTTTTTCTGGCTTTGAGAGAGAGTAACTCAGGTTAACAAATATTGATTGAACTTTCCTAAATCATGGATATAACATATTAGAATTTTTAATTCAGAATTCCCCCCTTATGTTCCCCTGGATAAGGCTGTCAGTCAAATACCTACAGTTCTTGAATTAATTCCCTTTTTATTCTATGCTCAATTTGTGACCACTTAATATTGAGTCCATCCCAACTAGCAATGAGTTGAAGAAACACTGGTGTGTGATAATAATCTAAGGTCCGTGGTGACACAGACAGACAGGCACTGCTGTTCACACCATCAGAGAATTCACGTGTCCCATCACTGGAATGCTAGCATTTCAAAGCTGTGTCGTTCCTCAGGTTGTGGATGTGTGTATATTATATGCTTTGCTCTCTTCACAAATTCCATTGCTTGGAGGTGGCACTTGAAACATGTCTTTAGTCTCCTGTCCAAATGAGGAGATATAGCCAGTCAGCACACATTTCCTGTATGTGGTATGGTACACACAGTGGTTGTGTCATTGTTGCCTATCCATCTTTCACATTAGTTGATTAGATAAATTAACTCGTTGATCAGATGATAAATGTATACCAACTCAGGGGCATGTGGCATTTGGGAGGACTGTGGGCTGAACCGGCACCTCCTTCCTGAATGAAAATTCACGATGTCAGCATCGCAAGTTATCACCCCCAGCCACACAAGCACTGTGGACAAAACGATACGCCCGTTGTGTTATTCAGCTCCAAACAATTATTGTCCGCAATTCCCTGAGCCTTTAGAGTGAGATGGTGCTAAATGTGAGACGTGTGGGAGCATTTCTATTGCCTCAACACGGCTCTCAACATGGCGACGGCTGATCCGGCAGCTCATAGCTAACGGTGCTAATGGCGTTAACAGTGAAAACAACGGCCACAGTGCTGATAGAGCTGACTGTTAACCTGGGGGAGAAGTATTTATGACCATTTGACACCAACACCAACATTCAGTGCCAATGCAAACAGTAGAGTACTCTGTATTTAGTGAGATGGAAAGGATGTAACTTAAACTTTATTAGAATCATCATATACATACAGGTACATACATTAAATTTGAATACAATTTATTAATTCTGCATTTGACTTATTCTTAGGAGCAGTGAGCTGCTGTAAAGTGCCCAGAGAGCATCTTGCTTTATATAATATATATTAAAAAGATAAATAATTTTTAAAAACATTGGTGCTAAACTTTTAAAAATGTTGTCAATTAATGTGATTGAGGGATTTTTTAGAATGATCCAATATCAATGCTCTGGTCTGGCAACAGGGATAGTCGAGGGCATAGTCTGCCTTCTGTCCAGTGTCTGCTGGAATAGGCCCCTGCCCCCCTGTGACCTTTAATATTGTGTCAGAAAATATGGATGGATGGTGGATGGATACATTTCAGTGGAGAATTTGAATGTGCCATGATGGTGTAACTACTACTTAAGAAGCTTTCTTTTTTTTTACAAAATGACTGAGTTACAACTGAAAAGGTGAAATTTAAAGACTGAGTATCAGCAGAAATATTAGTTGGTGGCATCCTCAGTCTAAAGGTACAAACTCATTAGCACAGCTTTGGATCTCAACCATGGCAGCCTGGTGAAAGCATATTTTGGATTCAGTTTATCGCTGTCCCTGAAAATTCATCAGTAATGAAAGGTGATTTTTGAGCTGCGGAGGCACCTTGTGACGAGCAGAGGATTTGACTCTGACTTGTGTTTGTGATGATCATTGCGTGTAGCTCTCTAGGTGCGATGAGGACTTAATTAGCTGTTTGTGGATTTGGCTGCCGTGGATTGCATTGTGGATTGCAGTGACGACGCTGGGGCAATGAGCGGGCTAAGTGCAAACCTCTGTTCTCATAATTGCACATCTGTTTCCCGTTGCTTGCTCCTGTAATTGCCTCCACCTCAGTCATCTCTACGGAGGCCAGCTGCAGGTGACTGCAGGTAAAACGGGACCAGGAAATCTGTCTGCTCTCTGATCAGCAGAGATATGCAGGGACAACTGGGACGGATGTTTTGACAGCTTCTCCTGGGCACGCACACACACACACACACACATACACACACACACGCACACACACACACACACACGCACACATGCACACAAAGAGTATGTATACATATCGAGTACACTGTCAAGTCCTACACCAGAGCATCATCTAGTGGTTGAAGAGAGACTTGCAGGTGAAAGTTGTACAGATTAAATGAAATGAAGACATTGTATGATGGTGTGATCCCACTCTATCAGACGCATGTACGTTCAGACACATGGGAACACATGAATTGTTATGTTGTATACTACTGCCTTCAAGTGCTATCCATAAGCAGATTTTTATGAGATCAGAAGTTATGACAGAACCGGTCATGAAGAAACATGAAGAAAATAAACTCAGGCATATAAATTGTATAATAAAGTCCCAATCCACTAAAAACATTTTTTTATTAATTGTTCCCATACTGTGCAGAGTTTAACACTAGAAGGCTGTTTACTTTGTTTTTCTGCAATCACCTTAAATTCTCATTTAAGGGGAGACACCCCAGGAGAATAGGGTAACACATTATAAATTAATAGATATCACCATGAACTTCCCAAGTTGATTACTTACATTAAGACAATTATTTCTTGTATTACAAGTTTTCTGAAATCAAATGTTTAAATATGCAAATGAGGCATTGTCTTATCAAATATGTGCTAATTTGTACATTTCCAGAACAGTAATCTGAACATTTTATAAAGCAAGGTTACATTTTTTTGTTTCATTTTGTTGCTATATTAGAGTCAAAGGTTTTTACAGAGGGGAATTTGGATATCTCTTTATATCACTCCATTAATCATAAAATACTGTCAACAGCCATAAAAAAAATCAATTTTCACCATGTTTTTAGGAACAAAATGTTCAATACATCAGTCTATGAATGATATGTGAACAAACCCCTCTGTAAAATCCTTCAGAATATAAATTATAGGCTATAGGAATGAAACGAAGGTAACCATATTGTAACCCTAGCTCTATAAGCACAGGCGGAGCCCTCTACTGGACTCTATGGGTAATACTCTCCTCTAACACATGCGTTCGCCCACTGGGATTTGCATATACCTTGCCAACCAATCAGGATGTGCCTACCAAATACGTGCCACAGTATATAAGCAGCCTGGTAACTGCCTGGTATCCCGCGCTTTTTTTGTTTTTATGCCCTTTTCAGCGAGCAGCACAGGAGCAGCAGGGCCCCCTTAGTAGAGGGCTCCGTCTGTGCTTATAGAACTATGGTTACAATATTGTAACCTTCGTTCTAACTCACACAGGCTCCTGAAAAGGAGCCCAACATGTTGAAGAGGAAAAACCGTATGAACTGGAAAGGCGTCGACCATGACGCCGCCGTACATTTGTCCTCGACACTCACCCCACCGAACAAGGCCGCCGACACCGCAATGCTGCGCGTAGAGTGTACGTGAACCACAGTGGGAGGGTCTCTTCCCGCCTGTCTATAGGCCTTCATTCATCACCAGCGGGTGATGAATGAAGGCCTACGGGAGAATGTAAACCATGAACGACAGCAGGCTTCCGCGAACTGTGGAACCGCCAGAAACTGAGGAAATATCATCGCCTTCATCAGCAGACGAAGTCGCCGTCTCGGCAAAAATGGCCGGAGGCAGCGGCGGAGGCCAGAGCGGGGAACTCAGCAGCGTTGAACTCAGACTCCAGGTCACTGTCATCACAGCGGAGTGTCATGTCGAAGCGTCAGAAATGATCCCATCTCTGCTTGCATGGTATGTAAGTGCTACTGAAGTGGAGATTTCTGCCTCAGAGTCTGAGAAAAACTTCAAAGACATATAATTCCATACATTTGGCAAGATACATTTTTAGCTAATAGATATCACCATGAAACTTCCCAAGTTGCTTACTTACATTAAGACAATTATTTTTTGTATTACAAGTTTTCTGAAATTACAGTATATGTTTAAATATACAAACGAGGCATTATCTAATGCTAACTTTTCTTGAATTTATGTGCAATGTACAGACACAAATAGAAAAAGTGTTGTAAAATAAACACCTAAATGTGTATTTTGGATGTTTTCCCACAGTCTGAAATATATACATACATATTATGGAAGCAAAATAGCCTAAAATCTCAAAATTGACCAGTGCATGAAGAACAATGTGTCTCACCCAGTTCAACAAGGACGTACAAGCAAGATTTTGTGACGTCACAACAAGTCTGAAAGCCATCTGTTGTCAAAGTGTGACGTGAAAACTCGAAGCATGCACATCTTGTGACCAGCATTAAAATGTGTCTGGAGGTGGTCTTTAGAAATAAAACAAAAGTTTAAAGAATGAAAGTACATGAAATTGTAAAGTCATTTTGAACTCAGTCATGAACACCTATATCTTCAAGAGCACCTGAAGGCTACTGGCTGTTTGTATCTGATCTATAAACACTGAAAGCAAGGAAAGGAACAAATACAACCTGTGGAGTTGAAAGAAAAGAAACTCATACAGTATAACGTCTCTTTTTAGAAATTAAGAACATTTCTATGGGTCCTATGATGTTATTGATGACGGAATACCTCCTGAAATAATCGATAAAAGTATAAAAAGATTATTTGAATTTTTAGACTAATTCTTTAAAAGTAATTACAAAGAATTGTAGGGAAAGCGAAGACACATGGAAAGATTTAATACAGCTAATTAAAAGCATGAAGAAATCATGAATAAAATCAGAGACAATACTGACGGTTTTGAAACAAGATGGTGCTACTGTACGTAAAGTAAGCCAGTGGACGAAATTAATGTGTACACTGGCATGTGTATCAGTGTATATCACACATATCATTTGTGTATGTGTATAAGTACACATACGTCTATCCTGTCTTTCTCGATTTATTAATCCAAATTCTTACTGGGCTTCACTGTATTAAGGACGCACCTTTTTTTTCTTTCTTTTACTTTATTGTTTTAATATATTGCAATTATGTTCAGTATAACAGTTTAAGGTATAATACAGCAAACTCTATGATTAGAGTTCTCATCGTTTAACCCGCAAAAGTTAAAACAATTAGGGGTTAGGAACCCAGTAATGACATAATTAATTTGATAAATTAATGATAATAAAGAAATAAAAAGTAACAAGAAAAAAAATATGTCTCACCCCATACAAAGACATATGCAGTGATTTAACTGATCTCACAATGCATTAATTGTGGGGAAAAAATATAGGTGTTATTGGTGTGGGTGTCTGGAAACTTGAGGTGTTCTTTTACTGAGCGCAAAGAGAACAAAGTGTGAAATGAAGCAGGATTGTGGTATAATGTGGTATTGTGGCAAAGCTGTGCAGCATTGTGCCACATGGTGTCAGTGTGCCAAAATGAAGAGGACTGAGCCCTGTGTATCTTCTCCCTTCTACACCATGGTCGAAAAAGAGGCAAAAAATACATCTACAATTATCTGTAAATTAGCCCACTTTTGAAGTGGTAAAATGTAATTTACCACCTCTTAATGGTTATTTATTATTATAAACATTCATTATATACATCAAAATAAGTAGCAGTTTGAGATAAGGGTCTTTTGTGAAAACTGTAAGATCATAAAGTCAGTGGTGGAAGAAGTATTCAGACCTAAACAAATGTAGAAACTAAATAAATACCAAAATGTAAAAATACTCCATTGAAAATAGAAGTTCCACAATAAAATTTTAGTAAAGGTACAGAAGTATTATCAGCAAAATATTGAAGTATCAAGCAGTACTCATTATGCAGGAGGGCCTTTATATCATTACGTATAGTATATCATTGGATAATTATTAGTGATACAGTACTTAGTGAGCAGCAATCTAATGTTATAGCTTTTTTACTATTTCAAATACTGTTCAGGTAGATAAATCCCCCCCCAAAACAAGCATCATATTTTATATGATCATTTGATGATATCTTACTCTGCAGCCCAGTTGCCAGGAAAAAATATTAACGTAGTAAATTTCTGCAAACCACGGAGAGTCCGTTTTTGAAAGTTACACGGAATGAAAGTGAACATGGTATAAATAACAAGTATAACAAATCCACTCAAGGCGGTTGGGAGGGGTGTTAGATGGGTCAAACAAACACAGGACTTTCACCCAGAAGGCCGCTGTTCGTGTCGTGTGTGAAACCTAAAGTAAATGCTAATTTTACGCTTGTTATGGAACGTAATTACGTTTTTTACGCAACATTATGTAAGAAAGTCTGCTAAGGGCGGTTGTTGTTTATTTACGGTATTTACATTGTTACGTTACGTTGTTAAGCTACATTATTAGGTTATTTTAACACGAACCATGATGTTTTTTCTAAGTAGTTTTGTTGCCTAAACCCAACCAATTATTTCACAACGTTAACCCCCTGAAATGCGTTTCTGCAAGCGTGATACCAGGATGATGAAATGTGAAATATGAAACGTATTTATGAAACTTTTGGTCTCTTATGAATAGCTGTACAAATTTAGTGGAGAAGAAGTATAAAGTAGCATAAACAAGTACCTCAAATTGTACAACAGCATACACTCATTCATAGTAGACTTTCTAATACAGGGTAGTATTTTCAGTAAAAAGTGCAGGTGAAACAAACACTCCCTGGAGAATATAAACAATATCTATTCAAAAAAGAATAAAATAATATATAGATGAGGAAATATTAAGAAAATGTACCAGCCATTATATATGGGAAACGATGATTGCGAAATCCCCATCACATTAATTCACTGTAGTCTCATAGGGCCAATAGGTTCATGGTTTACATTCTCCCGTATTCCCTTTACAGCTGCTTCTTTTCATTTCCAGGTTTCTCTCTTCGTGGGATTTCCTATTGCCAGACATTTCCTTTGAGGATTCCCTATAAAAGAGACTTACATTAGCTCGTATGATATACACAGACACATAAAGCTCATCTCCTACAAAACAGAAAGGTCACAAAAACAGAGGCAGATGAGTGAATCTCTTTAAGCATCTCCTGTTCCATATTTTACCCCTAAACCCTAAAACCTCTGTGAAATCTTTATTATTTTTTACCTGCAGTGTTAATGAAGAAGAAGTGGATGGATTTATTTTACAGAAGATGACAAATGGTTCCCTTGGAGCCTCAGTGTACTCAGTAGAACAAGATATACATGTATGTATAGATAAGCTGTTAAAGCTAAGCTCAATATATGCTGAAATGTGTTTATATAAGATACGATCATTTTCACTGGCAAAGAAAGACAATGTTAGTCAGTCAATTGTCTGTCTGTCTCTCTGTCTGTCTCTCTGTCTGTCTGGCTCTCTGTCTGTCTGTCTGTCTAACACCTTGATTTATGACAAAGTGTCTTATGGCCAGATTGCCATGAATTCTGCTGAGAATATTTATGTTCCTGTAAAAGGATGTTGCATTAGATGTTATTTAATGAAAATGAGCAACTTTTATTTATCTTGATGTTAAGTGTCTATTAATTTAATGTTGAAAATTATGAAAATGTGATGAATGTAAATTTAGCTCAGGCATTCACATGTAATTTGACATGATAACACGGTAATACTTTATAAAAACCATAACTAATAAATGGCAAATTGATAGTTAATTCAACTTTAGTTAATAGTTATTTTACTGTTAACAAACAATTAAATAAGTACATATGTTTACTAATTATTAGCACTGCTATATTTTTTTATTTTATCATTAGTTTGCGTAATATGACATAATTAGTTTATAAATTCTATATTGTATCATAGCTGATAAGAGAATATAACAATTACATTCTGATTACATTAGTACACTATTTATTAACAGTTTATTGTTGCAGACATCATAACATGTGTATACTGTATTAGGTATTTAATGATTAAAAAATGATTTGCACATCTTTAAGAAATTTGTTTGTAAAACAGTTATAAGCATTACATTGATAAACCGACCAGAAACCAATCATTAACTGTCTAAATAATGTTTATAGACGGTTTACAAACCAATTATTAACATTTAACACAGTTTTACAAATACCGGCTCCATCTATCTAAACAATGTTTATAGATGTTTTACAGATCTTTTGGTAACCATTAACAAATTCTTAATATATTATACAATGTTATAACGTTGTAACAATAAACTGTTAAAATAACATAATTTATAGCATAATTAGGGGAGAGAGGGGCACACCCTAACACATTTTGGTTTGGGCTTAATAATCCTAAAATATTTGAGGTAGTTAATCATGTTTTTATGCAAGCAACACATCTCTGCTACAAATGAACACTTGAAGTTTGCTTCTATGACCCCATGGTTGGGGTAAGATGTAACAAGTAAAGGGTTAGTTGTAATACTTGCTAGAAAAGTCTGTCTGAACGCATTCAATACAATACTATCTATATACTATAGGTGGATAATGTTTTCGTTTATCATCGGTGTATGTAGATAGATGGAGTAGCATACAACATGTCAAAATATATATGAATACTGGCAAGAGACTGTCAAACACTGATACATTTATTTTTGTTCACAAGGTAGGCAGCAATTGAAAACGGCATCAGTCAGCAGCAACGTACATATATATATAAACTGGAAAAACAAAGTTTGGAAACTTGTGTTTGGTCGATTATTTCTCTGTTGTTACAATGCTAATTGGCATTGTATTTTACATCGTTGGAAAGCCTGTTTATTTACCTTCGCAATGATGTCCAACTTGTAAGGATCATGCATTTGTGGGATGAGCAGCACAGCTGATTATGTGGGTAGCGCCCAAGAAAAATTTGCCAAAATGCTCCGTCAATGGTAAACAGTGTATTCTCCTGTTGGTATTGACTCTTGTTTTGAGTTGTTTGGTGGATGATTGAACTCTCTATCAGTAA
>CAKAKR010068173.1:0-38959 GCA_916700685.1 Adelosebastes latens
CCAGGTACCACTCGTAATGGCTGCTGGGATTGTTGAAGGTGGTTTTCCACTCATCCCCCATCCCCGTCATTCAGGCCACGGTAGTTGATGCAAGGTCTGAGGGTCTTCTTCTCCATGAAGAAGAAGATTCTGGCTCTCACTGGAGAAGAAGGGCGGATGATCCCAGCAGCCAGCGAGTCATTGATGTACTTTTCCATCGTTCTCAGGACCAGACAGCGAGACGAGTCGGCCCTTGGTTGTCAGGGCTCTCTCAGTCCTTCGCTGGGTCTAAAAATGACAGGAGAGTTAGTATCAGGAAAAACTAGGCAGAATGAATGAATGAGAGATCAGGAAGGATTTGTGACAAAAGTAGATACTAATAAATATCTTATATTGTCTTTATTCATTATAGAGCAGTTACGAATCGGGGAGGAGACAGACATCTCAGAGCTGGACCAATGAAACCAAAAGCATCTGCATGGATAGATAATCACTCTTGAAGTAAAAAAAAATAAAAATGAATAATGTAATTTTCCTCTGTGAAAATACCCCAAACTTTTAAATAATTGTAAAGTATTTTTTTTTTCCCTCACTACGTGTCATCATCACTTTGTGTCCCTTCCTGTATGTTTGCATTGTGTGTGTTTTTCAGATAGTCTGGGATGGATGTTCATGGTTTATAGCCTATAAATACAGACATCAATAAATCATTCAAATGTGTGTGGGAGACCCGAACGGGAGGGAGGCAGAAGTGTTTCTATTTACCTGCTGTCCCTTTATGCATGCGTGTGTGTGAGCGTGTGTGTGTGTGTGTGTGCGCGTGTGTGGGTGTGTGTCATTGGTGCAGACGAGCAGCAGGTACAGTTGGCTGGGGGCCAAGATTCCTGCAACACTGAGTCACATGGGCTGATCATTATCTCACGCAAACACACACACACACACACGCATGCACGCACGCACGCACACACACACGCACGCACGCACGCACGCACACACACACACACACGCACACACACACACACACCGAACACACGCACACACACTCAGAGCAGGGAGCAGGGTATTGTATGATTGCACAAGCCCTTCCCCCTCCCCCAGATCTCTCTCTCTCCCTCTCTCTCTCTTTCCCTCTCTCTCTCTCTCTCTCTCCCTCTCTCTCTCTCTCCGTCACACACCCACACACAAACACTCACACAGCCGAGAGTGTCGGTGCAGAGCTACGTTCAGGAAACAAGAGGTAGGAGGTCACAGAGAGAGAGAGAGGAGTGTGTATCCCTTTTCAAACTGCTGAAATTTTCATGCCTCCTTCCATTATTTAGTCAGCACCGGTGCTCCCCTTCTATCTACAGTGCTTCTATTTATCGCCGCTGGATCCTGGTGTGTGTGTGTGTGTGTGTGTGTGTGTGTGTGTGAGCCATCGCCGCTGCTTATCAGAGGGACCCTCGGAACATAATGGATATCTATTCTAGGAAGCTGTCACCGTGGGAGCAGAGAGTGTGCTGGGAGGAGAGCGGCTTGGATTCTGCTCTCATGTTTGGACTCTGAACACTCCTCCTCTGTTGTTGCTGTCTTTTTTATCCTGCAGGTTGAATGAGCTGGCTCAGGCTCGTAATTGTTATGTCTCTCACACAGTAGTTGTAGTCATGCCCCCCGGATCGTTATTTTCTGTTTTCTCTTTGATTCTTTCTGGGATGTTTTCACACTTTTCATTTTGTCTAATTCACAGATGAGAAGGAGGACACGGTGTTAGGGAGTCTGCCGCTGCTCAGCTTCCGAATCGGAGGAGTGGAGTCTTCGGATAACATCACCCGCAAGTTTGCCTTTAAGGTCAGTAACATCCTGGTTGGGGAGGCAGAGGGTGCTGGGAGGTCTATGTGTAATTGCATTTCATGCGAAGGGGATGCAACGGGCACTGGGGAGCAGAATGAGTGACTTCTAATGTGCATACATTAGTGGGAAACAAATGGGTTCTAGTAGGAACATATTGGTTCATTTCAGAGTGTAAATGTTGGCTGTATAGCTTCCCTTACTAGAACCATTTGCTCTAAACCCTTGAAGACTCCTCCTTGTGCAATTGTGACTGCTTATTGCGAAAAGCAGGATTTACTGATGTTTGAACTTGTTCCATTGGTTGCATCGCTGTGGCTTATAGCGAAGGGTGTTGGTTTGGTTCTGGTTGATTGATAGAAGCTGACTGGCTTCATGGCCGAGTCACATGATGTTATTTATGACTGTTAAAGAGCCCTGTGGGGACTGGAGTCTCTCAGTCTCATCAGAGTGGATTGATTGATGCTTTTATTTTCAGCGACCTTGAATTAGGACTTCAACTAGTGTCGGTTTTAATGTTTGATCAGATTCTTAGTCGTGTTTCTTATTTTCATTATCAGATATTGTGTCATATTGGTGTGGAAACCCAATATTATCCAATGTATTGGCTATTAGAGTGGATCAAACGTTCAGTCACATCATGGACATTCTTTGCTTGTTTTTGAACTCTAATGAAGTTGACTTGTTTAGAAGAGAGCTGCTTGAGTAAACTATCATCATAATGAGTACATTTTTTTATCCTGACATGGCTCTAAAAAGACCTTCCGTAGACAACCAATTTAGCATCATGTCATCTGCAATGTCCAAGGACAGCGCTGACATGTCCCAGTTTAAAGACATCCTTGTAGTCTGAAGACACAGCGGTGGGACTTCTCTGCCAGGTTTCTGTACTATTGGTGGGAGGTAACGACAATCAAAGACCAAAAATGTATAAATTGCTGTTCCTGACAAACAGATCAGGGCTGCGTTTCCTCAGATCCTGATGAATCACATCAGCAGCACTGACAGTTGGGGATAAACAGAGCTCCAGAGGCAGCAACAGCAGCAGCAGCAGCAGCAGCAGCAGCAACGCACCACCTGACAGAGCTGTTTGTCAGAGCTGAATAAAGATGAGACGACGAGGATGTAATGTAGGTTAGCTGAGTCTGAATCTGCTGAGTAAAGCTTTATATAAGTTGGAAAGTTAGCCTTGTTTCCCCTTCAGCATCAGCATGAAACACACACATACACAGTGACAGCTCACTCTCTCTCCAGCTATCTATCTCTCTCTCTCTCTCTCTTTTATCCCCCCCCCCCCCTCTCTGACTGCAGTCACTGTTTGTCATTATCACTTTTCTTCACTTTTCAGAACATTTAGTCCTTTTCAGTTGTTCTCTTTCTTTGCATGCCAAGTGCAAAGTCCAGTGCATGTACCCAGTGTGTGTACACACACACACACACATATAGGTTCTCCACACACACACACACACACACCTGCAGTGGAGACAGACTGAGCAAATATACTCAGTGTGGCTTCGACAGTTTGCCAAGGGTTAGGGTGCTGCTTGTTAGCTAATGTTCTGACTGGACACTCAGTACTCGCAAATTCATGTCGCAAATACGGCAGAGTTAAAAGACCGACGCATCATACAGAGTAAAGCTATAAATATATTGGCGAAAAATAAAAATAGAGATAGCAAGGTAAACTTAAAAGACTATGACAAGGCCTTTGAATCAAAGTTATTCTGAAGATTTTAAAGTTTGATGGATACAGCCTGGTCACAGTGAAAAAATCATCTCCCGTTCTCACCAAATAAGGATGTCATTTCTAAGGATACTGGGCTTATTACTGGGTTTATTTTTGAACTTTTGGACAGAGCTCTGCTTCCAGTCTACTATGCTAACCTAACCTAACCACAGCCTGACTCCAGCTCCCTCCACAAGATGCAATTTTTAATAGTTTTGGAAATTGTAATATTTGGTGGCATTATTTTTTGTGTAAAAAAGACCACGCCGACTTGTTTTGAGTCATTCACTAATCTGTAAATCTATTTATTATCTAACTCTGACCAACATTGAGATGTTCCTCAGACAGACCTGCACTTGTAAATTCATATCATATCTGTCATCAGCTCTTATTGTAACAGTTTCTGTGCTTATGTTCAGTTGGTGTTGAACTTGGCCCTCTCCCTCAGATCATGCCGGTCTGGGTGCAGTGCAACACGACTGTTTGTTTTAAAGTGTTGACTCTGACTTTGTCTGCGCGGCTGATGGCACCGTCAGCTCGCCAGGCTGTGTTGACGTGCTTGATTTTATAGGGGGCAAATAGTCATTGTATTGTATTTATACTATGCTTCTCTAATGCTGAAAAAGGGAGTGTTATCCCAGCCTCAGCTCCTTTTTTTCACCTTCCTCTGCCTTCTTATTGCTGCTCTTGTTGACTTACCGCCCGTGCTCTCTCTCTCTCTCTCTCTTTATTTGGGTCTTTGAGCTTGATATAAACCGTCGTCCCCTGGCAGCCACGGTCCAAAAATATCAGTACTGGCCCTCAAAACCCACATTGGTTAACCCTACTTCACCTTGTGAGAGCATTGCGGGGCCATCAGGGTAATTTAACTGGTACCAGAGGAGATACAAATAAATCATGGGAAGTCAAATCATAACCACTATACCCTCCCTAAAATGAAGAAGCGTGTCGTTTTGAACACCTTGTGTTGTGTGTTGTGATGGAGGAGCCCACAGACAGCCAGAGAGCATGCAGGTCACAAGAGTACACGGTTCAACAGCACTGGTTCCGCTGACTAAGCAAAGACTTACATCATCCATCTGACATTTGGGTCAAAATCATATTACAGTATTCTTATTAGAGTGGCTCCAGAGACATTTACATGGAGAAAAAACAAATGCAAAGGTATTGTGAATAAGATATTGATTTCAAGTTCCACATATCCTAATATGATAATGATATTTAATGGCATGAAAATGTAAGAATAGGGTATAAATTTGGAATGAAAGCACTCAAACCCGATGATGGCACCACACCGGCACAATGTTATAATATCAGCCTACCACAGGTCACAGGTAGCTACAGCTACTGATCAAGTGAATCTGGTGCAACAATGTCATACTTTGTCTTTGTCAGTTTGGCCCAAAATAATTTGATCATAATAATAATAATAATAATTTATTCAGTATTTTTAGACTTTGATTTAAAATTTTCAAGTGTTTCACAGCTCTACATTAAAGCTTCAGTAGTCAGTATATTTTTGGCATCATCGGGCAAAAATTCCATAATAACCTTCCAGCATATTGTAATTCAAGTGTTCTGAGAGATAACTAGACTTCTGCTCCTCCTCATGGCTCTGTTTTCAGGCTTTAGAAAATCTAGCCCGTGACGGGAGACTTTGACCAATCACAGGGCATTTCATTGAGAGAGAGCGTTCCTATTGGCTGTGCTCCGGTCATGTGACCGGAACTTGGCGTTCCTTCACCAGATTTCACAATGGCTGCAGCGGCGTCACAAACTTTCTCATTTTACAGCTAAACCGTGCACTACAAGATGATTCTGAAAACATTTGAGGAGAGAAATAGGCATTAACGTAACAGAATATTGATTCATATTTGATCAGCGCTGCCTAGTTTGACCGTTTGGTCGGCGTTCGCGAGTGAGTTACAGCCGGCTCTCATAGACGGCAGCTGGACAGCAGACCTCAGATCAGCTCTTACTGCTTGTTTTCCTCGGGTCTTTGAAATCTTGCAGATGCCGTTAGGAGCACCAGAGGACACCGAGAGGCACATGCACAGAGGAACATGATTTTTTTCAGGTTACCTGTTTCATGTACTACTGTCCCGATATAGCGACCGTTTTATAGAAATAACTTTTTTTAATCATATTTGCTCCAATCTCGCCTACTTCAGCTTTAAACAACACAAGGGGGCTGTGTTGGTGAGGGTGTTGCTTCATTCAATTCAATCAAGTCCAGTTTGATTAACACATCTGTTTGAAGACCTCTCAGATGATTAACACTATACACTGTTTTGACAGGATTTTACAACTCTGGAAACAGCAGCGAATATCTTTCGTTGTGACAGTATTGAGGTAAAATTTTAAAATATGCCGTTCATGTGCTGTAAGCTGCGTTGCAATGTGGCAAACATTTTTTTGCCAAAGCCCTCTGTGTTATTTTCTATACAGCATACCATAATGTACTGTATAGCTCTATATACAGACTACTACAACGGTAGCAAACTCTTTGATGGCTTAACCCTTCACTACGTGTCAACATGTCAGGTGCTCCTGCTGCAGTAGTGAGCTGCTTTGAAGATGTTGAAGAGGTTGGTTAAGACGAGGTACCTGTCAGAAGCGGGGAGCATGTCAGCTTGACAGGGAGCGGAGGGAACACACATGAATGAATTCATGAGGGCTGTTTTGTTGCCTGCTGAGAGTTCATGCTGTGGGTATTTACAGTACAGATAGTGAAGGTTTATGACAGAGCATTCGCGTGTTATATATGCTGTTGTTTGAACTCCTCGTGTTTGTCTTACTGGACGAGCTCCCTCAGGGCGTCGTAGAGGCGGGGCTCAGACTCTCTCTGGTCCTGTCCCAGCGTGCCTCCTTCAAAGTTGTCTGGGGATTCCTGTCCAACCACTTCTGTTGACGACAAGTGTTAGTACTGAATGACCCCCAGGTGACACAGAGACAAGCAGGTCCACAGCCTCTGATCCCGCTGCTGTCTGTCCAAATATACAGTATGAACTGGGATTGCTTATTTGGAGATACATTTCTTATTTCTTTCTTTTGAGAAGAAATGTTTTCTTAAGACCCGGTTGATGAAGTAAATTGCTGAGATCATGGCAACATTGGTAAAAAGAAGTGAGACTATCAGACAGGTTGTAAACAATTCCTGGAAGAGAAAACAGGTCGAACTAGAATTGCACTCGGAGAGCACAGACCTCCGCCAAGGTGCGTGACTTTAAAAACAAATCACAACTCACA
This sequence comes from Adelosebastes latens, assembly GCA_916700685.1. Classification (NCBI taxonomy): domain Eukaryota; kingdom Metazoa; phylum Chordata; class Actinopteri; order Perciformes; family Sebastidae; genus Adelosebastes; species Adelosebastes latens. The sequence goes on from CAKAKR010068173.1 coordinate 6,782, forward strand.
GCTGGCGGTTACCTGAGGTGGTCGGCTTGTTATTAACAAGGAGTGTTTCCGTGTAACGTATCGGTGGATGCCTCTCTCATTCAGCAGCCTAGTTATGTATGTATAACGTTACACTACGTTGTCTCTCATCCCGTCATCTACCGCTTTTTTCTTTCTCACCGCGGACGGACAGCAGCTCCCGCACAAACATCCACACACGTATCTGTCTGCTCTCAGAAGGAGGAGGGGTCACGTGTCATCAACGCGTCACCAGTTTACACTGCGCATGTGTGTGGTTTTAATGCTCAGGCTGATCGGAATTCTTAAAAAAAATCCTGAATCCGGATCGCCACCAAAATCGAATTGATTGTTCATTGTGCCACACCCCAACCCTCCAGAAAATGTCATTCAAATCCATCGCGGACTTTTGGAGTAATCCTGCTAACGGACAAACAAACAAACCAACAAACCAACACCGGAGAAAACATAACCTCCTTCCTAGGCCTTCGGCCTTGGCGAAGGTAATGATCACCCAAACTCTTCAACTCAGACCTACCAAACAGTTTTTCTGTGTAATGGGGGGATCATTGCTGACATTTATAGACTACAGGGTTTAGATTATATCTGGCTAAACTCGTGGCTTGTTTACAACCTGTCAAGTTATAATAAACCAAAATGATCCTTCCAGCAAGACACTAAGCCTCCTCATGATGAAGTGAATGTCATTAGAATACAAGTGAGAATAGTCACATGGCAGCTATTTGGCTATTTACACCCGGTAATAGTAGTAGCAATATACAGAGCAAGAGAAAGTACATGGACGGAGCAGGTTGTGGTGGATGAATGAATCAAACTCAGGACTATCACCCTGGAGACTGGGCTTTGAGTTCTGTGAGAGGCCTGCTTTTGACTTAGTTGACTTATTGTTTTCTGTTTTCAGTTGCAGTGTAGTTCATCAGCCTTCATATTGAAAGCATTGTAGCAGAAAGCAGCTTTTCTGTGCTTGAGCACGAGGTAAAAAAGTAAATAAATGAATGCAACAAAAGTCAAATGAATTAAATGCACACATTGGGTATGTAATTTTCTATAGTCTGCATTGTATCTCCCATCCTAAGACATGTAGCACAGGTAAATAGATGATTACAGCTCATTAAGGCTTTCTATCGCGTGCCAGCCACTTGATATGTTTGTGTGTGTGAAGCTCGGGTTGGGAAGTCACAGTGCATCTATTGTGAATCTCTCTCTGCAGACCGCCTCACTGAGGGAGGAGGTGCCGGTTTGGCCTTCAGCAGGCCAAAGGACCACATCATTTAAAGATTCTTCCCTCAGATCTGACAGCATTAATGTGTAACATAAATATGTTTGTCTGTCTGTGTGTTACCCTGATCCAATGCATATGTACTAGTGATCTTTCTAAGGGGTTTTGGACCCAATGCATAATTCTTATTAGGAATAACCTGGATGCATAGATTATTTGTCTTTTTTAAAGAAAAATATGATAACTAATTTAAAGTCACGTAACATAAAAGTAAGTTGATTAACTAAATCTAAGTTTATAAAGCTTGTGTTCATGATACTGATCATGCTGATCAGTATTCAGCCTGTTCAAAACACGTGTATTTTTTTAATTTGAAACTAAATTATTGTCTAGAACAATGACTTTTGAGGGAAGAGAGGAAACATTTGATCACACAAACGTATTATAACTATTATAAATCCTCTATTGTAATTCCTGTCAAAATGGAACTAAAGTGATGTTTTGTGGTCTCAGTAAATCCTTGCAGATCCAGGCACTTTTGTCCAAACTGAAACTGTTTTTGAATATTGAAACGCAACTCTCTTCCTTTTGGAAATTATTTGACTAAACCGTCTATCTTTCAATAAGACTAAGAGTCTCCAGCCACACTAGTGGCTGTGAGGCTAAATACTAATGTCAGAATGTTAACATCCTCACAATGACGTTGATGTTTATCAGGTAATGTTCACCATGTTCACCATTTTAGTTTAGTGCGCTAGCAGGTTAATATTTACTAATTAGCACTAAATACAAAATAGGCGACTGATGGTAATGTTTTGGAGGCATTTGGTCGCGAACCAAAGTATTGAACATATGTTAATTTGGACCTGATGATGGTGCTATAGATTAAAGGTTGAAAGTTGCCCTATAGTTGGCATGGGTGTGTGTACCAGATAGCATGTTAGCACTAGAGGAAAAGTCAGGGGATCACAAACATGGATGGCTGAATACAATTTGGTGCCAACCCATCTCGTAGATGTTTGAAACTTTGACCTGCTGGTAAACAAAGTCCGTGGGATTCATCATCTGGGAGCCATGGATTTCTGGCCATGGCCATCCATAGAGCCATGTCGCTGGAATGGCTAAGAAGCAAAGAATCCTACAAGACAACATCATACGAAACAAAAAAAACATTGTCGCAGAAAGGTGCAGTCAGTTCTGAAAATAAATACATAATCAGATTATTTTTATCTCTTCTCTTTCATCCAGCTCCAGTCTGACTGGGTCTTTGAAGGATTAGTGGCTCCGATAAGAATCTAGACTTCATTTTAATCAAAAAGTCTCAGCCGAGTTGTTCACCTACATCAGAGATCTCTGCTCTTTAGGAGCGTTGCTTTCAATCAGCGGCTCAGTCAGAGAGCTGTCGAAACCTGTTGTACGTGCAGCTTTACCACACAACTCTGTATAGAGGTGTGGCCGTATAAAGAAGGAGACATTCAGTAAGAGGACTAATCTCCGTCCAACCGAAGGCTTTTGTTATGTCTCCGTCTTCAAATCAAACCCAAACATCCGGTCTGTAGTTTTACCCCAAGTTCTGAATGTTATCGCTACAAATCTTAATCCACGCCCTTTGAGTGTTTGAGTTCTCCAAGAAAAGAATTATTATATAAAAGTAGTATTCCTGTAGAGCGTGTGTGTGTGCGTGTAGACACAAGAACCTTTTTTTTATAACTCGTAAAAGCCTTAAATACCTTGTTCTCATTACCCCCTCATAGTGTAAATTATTAAGCTTTAGGTGTATGTGTGTGTGTGACTCAACAGCCAGAGTCATAGGGTTACACCTATGGGTGTGTATGTGTGATGTGTGCGTGTGTGTGTGTGGGTGTGTGGGTGCTATGCACACTAAGCATAGCCTCACCCTTCCTGACAGCAAACAGTTCCACAGAACTATCAGGTGGCTGTGAAAAGACGTTGGCGTTCATTCCTTGGGGGCTTTTGTGCTGCTTTTCTCTCTCCGTTCTTGTGTTCATGTCACTGACTGAGGCGACATTCATCAGCGTCCGCTGCCAGCTGATCCTCTTCCAAACACAGGACTGGGGAATACTGAGGTGCAAAGAGAGTTTAGTAATACACTGAACCAGGCTAAAAGTCTCCTGATAGTTGTCCTGAGAGCCTGTGATGTTCATAGTTCAAAGAGTGACCTCCTAGTCTCTCCTAAGTATGGTGCTAGAGTTAAGGTCATGGGGTCGTCCATTTTCTATATCCACTTATCCCGTTGTGTGAGAGGCAGAACACGCTCAAGACTGATCACCAGCCTGTCAAAGGAGTAACACACACAGACAAACACATTTACACCATCTGCATCTTTTTGGACGGCGGGAGGAAACACATGCAGACACTTTGGAGAACATTCAACTCCACGCAGAGAGACCCAGTCAGTAGGTTTGGAATCTAGAATCGTCTTGCTGCGAGCAAACCACTGAACCACCATGTAGTCATGAATATCTTCAAGGATTCCTCCTTTTGTTTGAGCATTTGAGTGTGGTTAGCTAATTTGGTGGTTGTCTGCCTATTTGATTATGAAATCTCTTTTGTTTGAAGTTAATGGAAGTGTCATCATGGCTATCTGGATTAAAGTTTGATATTATTTGTACATTTGAAGAAGAAAAAGAAGAATCATGCTCTGGAGACCGTGAATATGCACAGCAAAAATCAGGGAAAGTTGTCCAGTATCTGTAGATGTGTCAGTGTTAAACAGATGACCATTACACCACCATTTGTTCTCAGCAGTACAGGGGTAAGAATAAGAGCCACTCATTATTATCATTTTTTTTTTTTTATTTTATTTTAATTTTTCTTTATTTGTCTTTATTTTAATCAACCTGTTAATCATGAAATAAAGACTCTATACATGTACTGAATGACAGTGTCCGGCGTAGTGTCCGGCGTAGTGCACGGCGTAGTGTCCGGCGTAGCGTCCGGAGTAGTGTCCGGCGTAGTGTCCGGCGTAGTGTATGGAGTAGTGTCCGGCGTAGTGTCCGGCGTAGTGTCCGGTGTAGTGTCCGGCGTAGTATATGATGTAGTATATGGTGTAGTGTACAATGTGTTGTACGGCATAGTGTATGACAGTGTTTTAACTCCACCTTCTAGTATCAGCTTTTGCTTGGGAGGTGGTACCAAAAAGAGTACCAGGTACCAGGTACTACTCACAACTTTCAACTATAAAGATTAAATCGAATTGAGTAGAGTCATGCCGTAATATGCGGTAGAAATGTGGCATTAGCGCATGTTAAATAACATTTTTATTGACTTTATTATCATTAAAGTAAATACCTTCGCAGGTTCTTCTATACATAAGAAGCATTTCTTATGCCTCAGCAAATGTTAGTGCCTGATATCTGTAGTGCAGGTGAGCATTGCTTCCGTCTCAGGCTGAGGGTTAACACCAAGCTGTGAGTGAATTGTTCTCACAGCTCTGTCAGTTTTTGACAGTCTGGTATGTCTGTGAGAGGGAGAGACAGCTGACCTGCTTTACATCTAGGCCAGATTATAGGCTGCTTTACTGTCTAACAGCAACTGCTTTAAGTACACAGGAGTCATGGGAGGAATACATATCTCAGATAGATTTGTGATTTGCTGCCGCACATAAATTCAAAACTTCATCCACACACTCTTCGTCACAGCGTAGGTAAGCACATCGCTATCGGCAGTTGAGTGACAACTTTGTTTGGCTCATTTTTTTGACTTCTGCCCCACTGACGTGTGTTCCCATTTCCTTTTGTACTAGTGAAATGACCAAAAACAGTCCAGTCTCCATTCTACTCCTGTTCTATTTCTATGGCAACGGCACACGGTATGGAGAGGATGATTCATAATAAGTTTAGTGGACCCTGAACCATTCACCTGTCAATGATTCAAATGCATCTCAATGTATCGCATCCTCAATTTCCTGTAGTGCACGTGGCTACTTGTTGGTAGCCGTGAAACTTAACTCTCAGTTCAGGGACAATCATGGAGAAAGATGACACGCAATGCTGTGCGTGTGTGTGTGTGTGTGTGTTTGTGTCGGTCGACATGGACTGATGACCAGAGGGCATGTTTGACTAGTCAGGTACATCATGTACTGAAAGTGTACACATACAAACACACACACTCTTTACACACATTTCTGCTGGATAAAGTATTCACTCTTCCCATAAAATAGCTTTGACATTTGAATGCATCATGAACACACACGTGGCACACAGCCAGCAGACAGGAGGAATAAACCACAGAATAATTAACGAGTGTGTTTTCAAGTCACTGATCGTGGCAGTTTGTGAATATTGTTAAGTATAATCAATCCATATTTTTTTCCCCTCCTCTCTTCCTCCCTCCTTCATTACTTTCTTTATTTTCTCCCTGTATTTATTTATCTGATCATCTTTCTTTTGCTTGTTTTGTTTTGCTTTCCTTCCTTCTGTCCTCCTTTTCTTCCTCCCTTTTTTTCATTCTTTCTTTTCTCACTGTATTTATCTTTCTTTCCTGCATTCCCCCTGTTCTTCCTTCAATTCCTCCTTATGTTCATCTCTTCCATCCTTAGTGTCTACCTCCCCTTCTTCCTCCCTCGCTCCGTTGCTCTCTCCCTCATTTTCATTTATTCTTTACTCATTATATTTCTTATCTGATCATCTCTTTCTAATACTTCCTGTTTAGCGCTTTTTCTTTTACTTCATTCCTTCTTTCAGCTTCCTTCTCACTGGCCTTCTGTCTTTTGTTTTCCTCTTTTGTTCCCAACAATATTAATTAATAATAAATGATCACAGTAATTCTATTTGTTTGATTCTAAAGAAGAGAATTGTGAGAGGTAATGTTGATATGTGTCACCTCCTCTCTCCTGCATCCATCCTTCTCCCTCTAACTACCTGAATGAATGAACAAAGGACAAAGGAGGGAGGCTGCACGCAACGCACACACACACACACACACACACACACACACTCTCTTCCCATAGCCCCACCTCTGTTGCTAGGTAACTGCTGCCTCTTACTATACAGCCATTTCGGCCAATTGCATCGCCTCGTGTCACCGCTGGAGGCGGAGCCTCAGAGTGCTCCACCGTGGAAGGAAGTGACTTCTGTTTATCAGTGACATCATTTCCTCTTGCTGTCTTAAAGCAGTACTGCTCGTCCTCCTCCTACACGCATACACGCACACACACACACACAGGTCTTCAGTCACTATGATGTACTCAGCAGTCAAGGTCAAATATACAACCAAACTGTCGACACACCGGCAGCATCGTTGACACACACACACACACACACACACACACATACACACACACACACCAAAATGTATCATTCTTGTTTTGATAAAAATGAGGGTTTATGGTCGAAGATATGGATTAAAATGACGTGTCTATACATCTTTTACACACATCTTCATGCTCCGTATCAGGAGAGGAGATTGTGTTGTTGGTGAGGGAGCAGGAGTACGACTCAATCACATGAGATTAAAATGAGATTAGATCAAATTGAATTAGATGTCACTAGCAGAAAGCAGTAAAGTGATGAAATATTTGTGTAGACCAACATGGATGTTTTCTCTCCTCGGGGTCCCGACGGCAGTTTTGCAATTGAAGCTCTGCATTGGGTGAAGATAATAAGTAGCAAAAGAGTACTGACCACACAAACAATAACAACAAATATGACGTTATTTTCTGTGTAAACCGAACATCCTGTGAGTGAAAGGCAATGGAACTTTAAGGATGAACCCATATACGTCCTGGTTTTAGGACTGCAAACTGCCTGGAAGAGATGAAATATTAGTGGCCCATAATGTGGAAATCAGGTCAGCAGGACACTTAGAGGAAGCACCACTTACAGAAAAGACTGTATATAAGAAGTGGACGTAGTCACCGTGACGCCACCCGTTGGTTTGTGAACTACGTTTTTTGAAGCCTTGAGTTTGTCATTTAGGTCGTAACCATCTTGATTTTTGGCCGTCTTGGTTTTTTGCAACCAGATGTGGCACGAGAGGGTGGAGCTAAGCACAACCGAAGGCTGAATAACACATTTTCGGACGACCGAAAAAGGTTATAATGAACTTTGACGCCATGGTAGCGACCTGTCAATGAATGTATGATTGATATGAGTGGCTATTATGATTGATGCCATACTCAACATGGACATGCTACAGGAGTTAAAATGTGTATATAAAGCAAGTATTTAGATCATAATAGACGTGAGCGCCATCGTTATTTATGATACACAGCAAAGAAGAAGTTCATTATGTACATTTACTCAAGTACCCGAGTACTATTTGTACCATGCTTGTTTTCCTCCACTACATGTATCTGATGTCTGGAGTTGCAGACATTAGATACAACATGAGATCATAACAAGTCTTACTGCAGTTTGAAGCTCATACAGTCAATATTGCAGATTTTTGCTTTTTGAGCTTTAGCATTTTAATCTCAGGTTGTTTGTAGAGGCTTTTCATCACTTGGTGAATCAGTCAGAGAAAGCCACAGCTTTGTCCAACTTCTTTGTATGTGCTGCCCTCTTGTGGTATATTTCTCGTATTGTTTTGTCTCACATATTACAATAATAATATGGCATCATTGCTGCATTTATTCCTGTCCAACTGTGATTATTGTTAGTATGTTTCATTTCATGTTATTTCATGTTATTTTTAAGCAATAAGAAGGTGTAGACATGACTGACTACCCCTACAAGGCTTTTCCCTTCAGGAGTGACTTATGTACAATTAGTATCCATAGCGACATGTTTTGCAAACTTTTGCAAACAGACAGATTTGTATTTAAAACCTGTGTATCCCTTCACATTGAATACGGCACTGAAAACATCAGGAAGTGAACTGTTCTCAGTGTTTTAGTTCAAAAGTCTCTTCTTCATATACTTTGTAATGTATCTTCTTTGTAATGGAAGATCTTTAGAAGCAGCAGATGTTCTCAACCATCTTTGCTCTTCTAACAAGAGACAGCCACAGCCTTACAGATGACACATTCAGACCCAAACATCAGGCTATAACCAGCAGTGACCTGTGGCCTTATAGACACCATGTCCCTAACCTCTCCCAAACCTCATTGTCTCCTCTCCGTCCCACCTGTGTCCACCCCTGTGAGGTCAGCTGGCTCCTCGCAGTCTCCTGTTGTGGTAGAAAGTGCAGTAGGTACATTGTTGATATTTCTTTCCTTCTTCATATTAACTGTCCTGTGTGTAAAGATTGCACGATGACGTCTCTTATACTGCACGTCTGCATAACAGTTGGAAACCTAAAGGATTCATGCATTAACAGTCTTGTCTTGTTCTGTTTGGGTTGTTTAGTTATTGACTGCATGTCAAATCTGCCGTTAAAAGATACACCCTGTGATTTTGTTATTGCACCCGACACCACCTCTACAATCCCTATAATGTTTTAAAACTCAACCGTGAACCGGTTGGATTTTGAACATAAGAAGTGAGGTGGGAGGAAGTGTTTGGAACTGTAACAGATTCAGAGGGTGTAGCTTAGAACAGCTGACCAGAAGATTGTGCATGGATATCATTAAAGGAGGATTCTGGTTTATCACAACTTGGGTTTTATTTTTCATATTTATGTCCATTATTTTTTAACAGCAACGTTGTATTCACCAAGTTTGTCGTTGAGATCTTGGGAACACAGCTGCATCGCTAAAAATAAGTCAGGATAGTCAGACCGTGAGAGCGGTTGGAAACAAACCCCGAGTTTAGACACACTTATTTGGAAGAGAGAAAGGAAGCAAACTGTCAAATTATTACCCAAACTCAAGTGTAGTCAAGTCAATTATATTTATACAGCCCAATATCATAAATCATATCATATCATATGACACCCTCTGTGCTCAGACCTTCAAACTTTCTGTTGCAAACATCCACCACAGTTAAGAGACGCTTCCTGTTTGGACTTTAATTTACTCTACTTACTTTACAGTAGTTGTGCAGTCAGGTTGTTTTAGGATTATTAGCGACAATGTTAGACGTTAGACCTCCAAATAAAGCGGGTTACTAATAATGATAAACCAGAATCACCTTTTTGCCTGGGCGTCTTTAACATTGTGCTTCTTCGTTGCATGAGGAGATGAAGTTCCTGCTGATGAAGCTGATGTTGAGGGGATGTTGTAATGTGTGATAATAATAAACAGTGATGTTACTCATGTGTTGCCTCTCTCTGTGTTTTGTCTCCCTCTGCAGGTGTGGTTAGAGAAGGAGTTGGAGGTTGAGGACGGGGAGTTGAATGGTCCTGTTGTCTTCTGCATGCAGGCGCAGCACGCCGGGACCAGGACGTACTACTTCAGCGCAGACAGCCATGAGGAACAGGAAGAGTGGATCAGAGCCATGAGCCAGGCTGCAGAGGTCTACATTCAGCATTCAACACAGAGGTGCTGTTCACACACACACACACACACACACACACACACACACACACACACACACACATACATAGGCAATCATATTCTCCTGAGTCTATTTGATTGTACCTGTCCAATATGTCCCACCATAGCAATATTGTATGGGATAGTATGTGCTATTCATATGTTGGCGGTACTATGCATAGGATTAGATTTAGTTATTTTGGTGCCACCTGGTGGTGCCATCAGGAATGACATTGTCATTCGGCAACAATGCACTCACTATATGAGACAAGTTGTTTGATGGTATTTACACCTGCATAATGTCTTCCATTCGTCACACATCTACATCTAAAATATTTTCAACAAGCAACTGATTTCTTCCCAGTTACAAAGCTGAACACCTGTGGTGGATTACTTTAATAAGAAACACATGTTCCACTTGGTCGCCATTTCTTGGAGTTCATGCTCAAATAATAATAATAAAATGGGTGTTACTGGGTGTTACAACCCTGTAGATGTCTAGGGATAAGGGAAGCAACAAGACTGCAGATGTAGTCAGGCAAACACTGCCGTTTGTTGTTTAGCATACGGAGTTAACACAAAAGTACAGAACAATGAGCTTAAGATGCTCTAAAAAAACAACAACAGAGAAAGGAGTTACGAGAGAGACGTGGAACAAAGGAAGGATTACTGGTGCCGCCAAACTATACAACAAACAAATTCAAACACGCTTCCTAACCCAGCAAAGAATCCTCCTACTTACCTGCAGCCAACAACAAAAGCCTACCTGACTGCGCTATATCTTACCTGTACGAAACAAAAATACATTTAGGCAGCCACCATAACTATTGTGGAAATAGACATTTAAAACACTGCATGTGGTGCACACTTATCATAAGGAATGTATTTCTAAATAAATTATGCCACTGCCCAAATTCCTGAACCACTTAAAGGGACCGTTTGTAAGAATCAGAAATTGCTTGTTAACAGCGACACCTGTTGCTCACGCTTGTGCTCGCTCTACATAGACATGAACGAGCATCGCTCAAAACAGTGAGGCGACACACGTCAGCTAAAACCACAATATCACTCTATATTTCAGCTGCTTGGCAGTAATGTTAGCTGACCAGACGGAGGTCTCTCCATGAAACAATACTGATCCTAGTGTTGGCTTTTCCTGCTCAGCCTCCCGACCGCGGCCGGAGGGAACAGGGGAGACACCGGAGTTTTGGTCGGAGACGATAACGTTTCTCTCTGCGGAGCCCCGTCACTTCACAAGACACGGGAAACCTCTGTTGGTCTGGAGGAGCTGCAGCATTTATTTCTGCAAAAACGTCCACTGTACATTCACTAGATATTCTCAGAACTAAACGAACTCTTCTGCAGTGTGTACCAAAGCTACGGTCTCCCCCGCGTCCCCCGACCGCGGCCAAAACTGTTTAACAGACGGGCTTCACTAGATAGAACTTTGCGGTTTTGGTGCTTCCGTGTAGTTTGTGTTGGAGTCTGAGTCTGAACAGCGTAGCCAACGCGAGCGCGCACAGGACACCGACCCGCAATGATTTATACGTGTAAGAAGTTACAAACAGTCCCTTTAATTGACAGAATGAATGAAATACTGCACCACAGTTAAACAGACCAATACACAGGACGGTCAGACGTGGACCGTAACACCGGGGAATAGCATGCCATTAACTTCAGAATCAATGTATCTAGGCATTTGGCTCTGTAGCAGGGAGCACATGCTGCCAACGGTAATGAAGCCATTGTACAGCACCAACAAAATAGCTTAGGCATACTCTGAGTACTGGCCCAATTCAAGCACTGCGTAAAGTGCAGATTAGGACAGCATGAGCTGCTGTCAGTCAGTGGGAGTGGCCTCTTGGCTCTGTGTTGTGCTGATGATGGAGGAACTGGGTATTACTGTGATAAAAGGAGAGATATTCACAACTCTTCATTCCTAACAACACAAAATGAGCATTTGGTTGATCAGTACATGCGAGGTTCACTGACTCAGTTACTTGGCCTGGTGTTGAGATTTGATATCTGCTTCTGTGATCATTTATGAAACAAAACAAAGCTGCCTATCTGTCCTCATGCTTTCTTTTTCCTTTCAAATGTCACAGAATAAACTCCGACACCACAGCGGATCTCAACCACACCATGGTGACCAAGGCACCCAACCCACAAACACAGCAGCATCCGCACACACAAACACACGGCGAGACCGACGGTGACCTCCCCCCGCAACCTAAGATCAACGGGGTCAACAGCCTCGACACACCCCCGCCCTCCACCCCCTGCTCCGATCAGGAAGGGAAAAAAATCGACGGGAGACGAGGAGAAAGCGGAGGAGAAGGTGAAGACGAAGGGGGAGGATCCGGTCCCGACCACGCCCCTCGCCCGAGTCACCATCCAAACGGTTGGGGCAACTACGGCCCTCGCAACACTGCGCCTCACAACAGCAACGGCAAACCCCCTCCATCCAGGACTCACAGCGGACATCATCGTGCCCCTCAGGGACACCCAGAGGGGAGTGTTACCCCATCGCATGACCCCAGGGAGCAGCAGGATAACGTGGTGCTGAGGAGGGGCTTTGTGCCCAGGACGGTTCCGGAGAGGGTGGCCCAGAGGAAAAGCTCCATGGCCCAGCTGCAGCAGTGGGTCAACCAGCGGCGGGGCATGGCCTCCCAGGAGGACATCAACAGGTAGATCAGTGACACCCGTCTCTCTCTCTCTCTCTTCACGTCCTCTTCAGTTCTTTGCACTTAGCTTCAGATGATGCTGCAGTGGTCATGGGGATACAGTAATGACACTGATGGTGCTGCTGTAGTGTTGCCACGGTGATCATTTCACTATGCGTGCAGGTGTCCCCTCGTTATTGTTCATTATTTCATGGCATGCAGTAACATTGACAAATGTTGTTGTCAAAGCACTTTCACCTCCACTGCCTCAGACTTTGAGGTTGTTTTTCAAAACCCCATTTTTTATGGATCACATTTGATTTTAGTGACTCGTAGCAGTACTTTTAAGCACTAATTTTCACATTTTTCTCTTGACAAAAATGTATGCTGTCAGACTAATTTGATTTGATGTACAGTATTTAGTTAGTAAAGTAGCTTATTTAAAGCTGAAGTAGGCGAGATTGGAGCAAATGTGATTAAAAAAAAGTTATTTTTATAAAACGGTCGCTATATCGTGACAGTAGTACATGAAACAGGTAACCTGAAACAAATCATGTGCCTCTGTGTCCTCCGGTGTCCTCCGGTACTCCTAACGGCATCTGCAAGACTTAACATACCGGAGGAAAACAAGCAGTAAGAGCTGATCTGGGGTCTGCTGTCTATGAGAGCCTGCTGTCAATCACTCTGAACTCCGACCAAACGGTTAAACTGGGCAGCGCTGATCAAATATGAATCAATATTATGTTACGTTAATGCCTATTTCTCTCCTCAAATGTTTTCAGAATCATCTTGTAGTGCACGGTTTAGCTGTAAAATGAGAAAGTTTGTGACGCCGCCACCATTGTGAAATCCGGTGAAGGAACGCCAATTTCCGGTCACATGACCGGGGCACAGCCAATAGGAACGCTCTCTCAATGAAATGACCTGTGATTGGTCAAAGTCTCCCGTCACTTGCTAGATTTTCAGAGCCATGAAGAGGAGCAGAAGTTTTCTCTCAGAACACTGGAATTACAATATGCTGAAAGGTTATTATGGGATTTTTGCCCAATGATGCCAAAAATACACTGCCTACTGAAGCTTTAATGAGTTAATGTGCTTAGTTAATAAAGTTGAAATGTGTTATAGATTATAATAAAAAGGTCTTATCATGGTGAGATGTGTGTCAACCATGTCATTACAGTATTTATTTGACCATTGCCTTTATTTAACAAAATTAAGACTTTTAAACTAAAACTTTAAAAATGTTAAACACCCTCAGTTGAGTGTCTACATCTTATCTTCATGACTTGACATGACTTTGGATAAGGCAGTAACCTCCATCTTTCCCTGTCCTCCCAGCCCATCTCATTACTACCCAGTGAACCGGGGCGTCTCAGGTGACTACTATGGCTACCCCGGTGGCCCCCAGTACGTGGAGGAGTACCCTCTGTACCCGCCGGGGGTCCGACCTGACAGTATCTGCTCCGTCTCTGCCGTGGGGGGATACGACCGACGCTGGACCGTGGAGGAGAAGCGCCACTCGCTGAGGGACGGACCCCATCAGCTGTACGGACCCCCGATGCCCAGGGAGCATTGGGGGCCACAGTACTACGGTGGAATGGAAACAACCATGAGACGCCTGTCCATCCAGCCACGCTCCAGGTCTGTCCCCAGGTCACCGTCCTCGTCATCGGGGGGGCCCTACTCGCCAGTGCCGCCCAACTTCGCCTCGCCGGCCCGATCGCCGTCTGCCCGCTTTGACCGGTTTCCGGGAAGGACGAGGGACGAAGTGATCTACGCCGACCCCTCTGTCTACAGCCTGAGGAGGTCCCTCAGCTCACCCAAGGTAAAACAATGAGTGGGTTTGTAGAGTCATACAGCGGGTATAAAACGTAACCGCCACCTCAACTTGACAATTTCTTTGGCCACAACTCACTTATTTCAATTTTTTGTTCTAAAATGCCACTTACTTAGGGGATCAGAAATCATAATTCAATGGGAACAAGCTTGTATCCCATGTTTTCCCTGATAATTAGACTGAATGTAGGTTTTGATGTTAGGAAAGTAAATGAAATTAAATGTATCGTCAAGGCTTAGAAATAATAGAATTATTAATTACTATTATTATAAAACGGTCGCTATATCGTGACAGTAGTACATGAAACAGGTAACCCTGAAAAAAGTCATGTGCCTCTGTGTCCTCCGGTGCTCCTAACGGCATCTGCAAGATTTCACAGACCAGAGGAAAACAAGCAGTAAGAGCTGATCTGAGGTCTGCTGTCCAGCTGCCGTCTATGAGAGCCGGCTTTCAATCACTCGCGAACTCCGATCAAACGGTCAAACCAGGCAGCGCTGATCAAATATAAAATCAATATTATGTTACGTTAATGACTATTTTTAGACGGAGCTCCTAAGGCGATGCTACATTCAAATCATGCTAGCTTTCCAACATCGTCGACCCTATCTTTAAGTATAACATAAGCCAATCATTTGGAGTTTGATAGGGACCAAAGTTCCACTCCAGCATTAGTGTGATGTAAGGTGTTGCTTAGCAATAAACAATGTTTATTACGCCTCTCTGCAAGAGAAGGCTAAACCTAATAAACAATGGTGAGTATCGTATATGTGATATTACCATATTCATCGTACTCCACTCTAACAACTTTCATTCATTCTTGCCTCCATTCTTCCCTTCCTTCTTTCCTTATTGCCTTCCCTCCCTCCTTCAGTATGACTACCCTGGTGATAGGAGGTCCTTAAGCCAAGGAATATACCACTACAACTACCCTGTATCCCCTTCCATCCACAATAAAATGGTATGTTCCCGCTAATGTGCTGTAATACATATCCATCGTCTGGATTTACATACATAGTCAACACACAGTCCTGTGGAGGTAGGCACAGTCTACAGTAGTTACGGCACTTAATGCAGTGGTATGTGTAGCTTTGCTATGGCTAAGGGGTTTCTTATTCTGCACAGCTGTCCTCTGTTTCTGTGTCCTAACCCTGTACACATCACCTATTCTGTCTTCTACTCCTCTCTGCTGTCCTTGTCCCTAAACACGTTGCTGGAGCTGCTCTTGTGTGCATATGCGTATGAGTCTATGTGTGTGAGTTTACTCAGAAGAGAAACTAAATGACAGAGAGACAAACCTGCATGGATTCCATCAGTTTCACTCATGATCAATGGACTAGAAGGCTTCCAAGCAGTCCCATGAAGTCCTGTATGCATCAAGCCGCTCGATTAAAGAGGGAATGTGACAGTATATTATAATGTAGCATGTTCAGTTTTGCCAGTAAAAACAACAACAACATGGTCAGGCATTCTTCCCAGCTGATGGCAGTAATATGCCCATGAAACAATTGAGCGAAAAAGCAGGGTGGAAGAAAGCTCTTAGCAAATAAAACAACTGGCTTTGCCAAAGTTTTATGTGGTAGGAAATGCTTTCACCACATTAAGTTAAGCATCAAGGATACACACAATGCATTTTGATGAGTAAACAGCTGTGATGAGCACGAGAGTGACCTTGACCTGACATTCATTGACCTCAGAAATAGTACTTTGACAATAGCCTATAATCTTAAATCAAGACGCTTTCACCCATATTGTATGGTCTTCATCAGTGCTGGTGTTTGCTCAGTTGTCATCACATGAACTAACTCTCCACCTTGGTGGTAAAGTAGTAAAGCCCACCTCTTGCTTGATTTGATTGGCTGCCTGCCTGGGCCAAGTTTGACATTGACAAGCAGTGAAAAGTTTAGAATATTTTAACTTTTATGCGTGTCTAAAAACGGTAGAAAAACAAGACGCGCGGTGCCAGAGTGGAGCACATGGCAGGCGCGCCTTCCATAGAACAACAATGGTTTTCCAGGCGACGTGTTTCTAGCGACGCCTGTCGGTGTGAGCGGGGCCTAACGGTACGTGTCCACAGCCTCCGTCCTTTCCACACTTCCCATTCATTGTAAGCGGCCGTGCAATGCATTTTGGTAGCGTGTCGGCACGACTTGAGAGACGGAGCGTCACGTCGGCCGCCCCTCATTTGCATAAAGTCAAGGTCTTGGCTACTTTATGCAAATCAGGGGCGTCTGGCACAACTCGGAAACTCCCGAGAAACTTTTAAACTAACTGTTGTTGATCTAAAATAAAGACAGATTCATCAACTGCGTGCTTATTTCTCGTGTAAAATGTTAAACGGAAACACATTTTCGGTGAACTATATTCACGAGGGAAAGAGTTCGTCCAATCAGGTGCCTCGTGTCTATTGGCAGCCCATCAAGCATCCAGTGCCAGGAAGCGAGGCGATCCCTCGCCATAAAAAAAAAACACCCCTGTGGAGGCGTACCTTGAGACCGATGAAGCCCCAGAACAAACACCCGAGAACGGGAAAATGAACAGCTTTCAGTCAGACTTTAACATCTATTGAATTGTGTTTGCAGTGTTACAGTTAATCATTGCCTTCAGTGTGGTTGGCAGATTGGTTGTGGTGCTTTGCTTTTGCTGCTGTGTCACCCTGAAAGCCTTCTATCTGTACAGTATGTGTCTGTGTGATTTCCATGTGTGTCGCTGCTGCTGCTGCTGCTGCTGCTGCTTGGCTCAGGAGGACATATTAGACCTTCAGCTCCAGCGCAACCTGGATTACTTAGACCAACAGGTAAGATGATGAACACACTGTATTGTCTGCCATTGCATATTTCACACACTCTGTTTCCCAGTCAGTGTTGACATTGTCAGTGTCTCCTTTATTCCCCTATTACAGTCTCCTTTTCCTATGTTTCTTCTCTCCTTCCAAAGGATGCTTGCCTGTAAAGTAGCTTTAAAAATATGCATTGGCTTTACCCAAACACAGTTTCAGTATTGTTCCAGTCGTCCTGTTGTTGTCAGGTCTCTGTAATCTGAGCTGAATCTTCAGGTGCTGGAGGGAAGCCGCCTAATTGGCACGGTTACCCGAATGGTGGAGCGCTCATCCTCAACAGCAAAGCTCTGTGTACAAGTAAGAGAGGAGAGAGCACCACAGGGAGGCAGGCTTCAGCTTCAGCCAGCAGCACTACAATCAGAGCCAAAGCCTGAACTAGTCATTCCATTTTCCAGCTGGAACTATCTTCTGAATTGCCTTTTTGACTTTAGAACTAATTAGGGGAAGTTCTAAGCCGGCGTTGGCTAGTCCAGTCTAGTCAAGTTCAGTCCTGGACAAAGGCATGTATAGACTAATAGACCAGATATACCGACCCAAGCCTGCCTCTCTTTTCTTCAGTCCTTGTCTCGTCTGCATGCTGTCCATCTGTCACAACATATTCATACTCACGTAGCTCACGTCATATTTTCTGCTCTCCCACTTGGCTGCAAGAGTCTGTGACCGTCTGTGCGACATAAATTTCCTCGTCTGCTCGTGTCTGCGAGGGTCCATATGGACATTTTATGGACATTTATTGCAGAGACTTCTGCAGCCAGACACTGATCTGGGCAAAAAACAGACTTTCATCTGTAATAAATAAATAAGTAAATACATAAAAGGACCTCCATACGCTTCAAACTAACTAGGTCAGACAAGGTGTATTCCAAAGGGAGGGTGAACAGCATGCATCATAGCCTCTCCCTGGCTGCATCCCACTGTTGTTTGTGCGTCTGTATAGTCTGTACATGTCTAATCACACAGGGAGATAACGGCGCACACTTTTGGACAGTCCTCTCCTCAAAGGCAGTCTTCCACCGCTAAAACCAAAGCCTCACTTCGTCACTTACAGACTTGTTGACCTCTTCGGACATTAAGCTCATTTGTCACGTCTATAAAAGTGTGCACAGTCATTTTTTTCCCATTCATCTCACTTCCCATGGTGCTGCTTTAATGATCGGTTTTTAAGTTAAACAACATTATGTTCCCCTTCATCACATTCAATCCCATTCAATCACAGATCTTAGGAGAACACATTGTTTTAACAACTGTGTTGGAGGTGTGGTGGAGGGGGTGCTGGGGTGGCTTGCTGGGGAGGAAACAACTTTCCCCCTGAACTCCTTTCACTTTATTTACACTCCCAAGACGTATCATGACATAATTTCGACTCGGTTCTTCATTCTGGGACATGAACCAAAGAGCTTCTGTGACGTTAACAATGAGGCCGAGGTGCAGGGGTGCATTTTCAGAGCGCCAGCAATTCTGTTCATATCAGACTGAAGGATGGCTCCATGGAGTTCTCCTGGCTCCATCTAACTGATGGCAGATGTTACATGCTGTATGTTTGTGCGGAAACCTGTCAATTGCAATCTGCTTCAAAAAAAAACATGAAAACCCAGCCAGGAAAATAATCATTACGTAGTTCGTGGCAAGATAACAATTGAGAATGATAGTTCTCTTGGCTGGTAAATAGTCATTTCTCTGCCAACAAAGACTTCCTGAATAAATGAAGCTTGACATTCCTCAGAATAAAGAACACCACGTTAACATTGAACTTTTTGCTTTCCTCTCATTGGGGTAGTAAGTGTCTATACCGTTTGATTAATGTCGATCCTCTGGACGATTTCTCTGCAAAACAAAGAAATGTGGATCTTTCTGAATAAATGAAGCTTTACATTCCTCAGAATAAAGAACATCATATTTGTCATTGCTTTCCTCTCATTGGGGTAGTTAGTGTCAGTATACCATTTGATTGATGGTGATAACCTGGATGATTTATTCAATGTTTGTTTTCACAGGTGCCTCCTTTCCATGATGTCTACAGCAGAGAGTTACATCCAACACTGAAGCTCAATGAGATCGAAACCAGTGTAAGAGAAACTGCATGCACATAGTAAACATACAAACATACACTTATCCAGATGATTCACACTTTGTTCCAAATAAAACTACATGGCCAAAAGTATATTATTGTATATTATTAGTATTGCAAAAAGTATCCGGAGAATCGGAGCAGTGGGGGCGGTATTGCTTTCGCTTTACCGCACCGTTGTGACGAAAAGAGAGCTGAGGGGATCAAAGCTCTCGATCTACCGCTCAATCTTAGTTCCTACTCTCACCTATGGTCGTGAGGGCTAGGTCAGGACCGAAAGAACTAGATCGCGGGTACAAGCGGCTGAAATGGTTTTTTTCAGGAGGGTGGCTGGCGTCTCCGTAAGAGATACGGTGAGAAGCTCAGTCATCCGTGAGGGACTCGGAGTAGAGCCGCTGCTCCTTTGCGTTGAAAGGAGCCAGCTGAGGTGGTTCGGGCATCTAGTAAGGATGCCCCCTGCCTGGGCACCTCCCTTGGGAGGTGTTCCAGGCACGACCAGCTGGGAGGAGACCACGGGGAAGACCCAGGACTAGGTGGAGAGATTATATCTCCACACTGGCCTGGGAACGCCTCGGGATCCCCCAGTCAGAGCTGGTTAATGTGGCCCGGGAAAGGGAAGTTTGGGGTACCCTGCTGGAGCTGTTGCCCCCGCGACCCGACCCCGGATAAACGGTTGAAGATGGATGGATGGACGGCCAAAAATTGAGCGTAGCGTTAGTTCAGGCAGGCCATGATGTCAAGCTCTGCTCATACGACAGCTATCAGCTGATAACAGCTGATCTTAAGCCAGCCCAATCAGCTGATGCATCAGCTGACGGATCAGCTGATTCCTCTCTATGCATTCATTGGCAAAATTCATACAGGGCGCCTTATTTAAGCTGCTTCAGCCTGCCTACCATTGCTGCTTCCTCTACAAGCCGCTTGCAACCCACATCCACCCCACCACCTCCTTTTAAATACTGTTTCTAGGGCTGGGCGATATGGCCTAAAAATAATATCGCGATATTTTTAGGCTATATCGCGATACACGATATATATCGCAATATTTTCAAATATCCTCTAAGCACTTCATAAATGCTCAATTTAACCCTTTGATGCATACAATCACACCAATATTATGATTCTTGTAGTCCCTGCAGCATATGTCTGCATTAAAACCTTCTGTTGATATTCATTAGTGGTTTCTTTTGGAACAATTTTAATCTTTCATGCAAAAAGGGAGAAATGACAAGTTAACTTTTGTACATTTTAAAGTTAAATGCATCAATCGGTGCACTTTGAAAGCCAGCCAGCCAGCCAGCCAGCCCACTGAGAAGTGTAGAAGTATTCATCATTATGAAACTGTTCATGGCACTCATGTAAAGAGGCGGATGTAGCAGCTTTCATAAACGCAGACTACTGCTTGCAACAGCATTTATAATGCCGCACATGCAGTTACAAATGACTAAAATCCATCAAGTGCAATGCTCGTTAGAAAATTATGTTTTCCATGAAGACACCCGTCAGAGTTTAATCGCGAGCTGGAGGTGTGGCGATATTTAACTGAAGCGGCCACCTCGTAATTCTCTCTGCAGGTAAAACCTGCACACACTGGACCAGGAGAGAGGTCTGGATGGGGGCGGAGTCTGTGACGTTGGGTGTGTGAGAGGGAGCCGGAGGAGAGAGGGAGAGAAGGAAATGACAAATCGAGTCTCATGCCATCGACTATATTCGATGTATCGCCCACCCCTAACTGTTTCTGACTTAATCAATGTAATTTCTGTTGTCATTGATGCCGGCTCTGTTCTGCACCCAGGGGGGTCTTTGCTGCTGCTCTTCCCTGCCTTTGGC
Organism: Adelosebastes latens; assembly: GCA_916700685.1. Lineage (NCBI taxonomy): Eukaryota > Metazoa > Chordata > Actinopteri > Perciformes > Sebastidae > Adelosebastes > Adelosebastes latens. Next base: position 27,630 of record CAKAKR010068173.1, read on the forward strand.
TTTCCATGTATGCACATGGAAGGGCAAGGAGGTGTGCTCTCCTTGCCTTATACTACCACGTAGGCTCGTGGATCCACGTATGCGCGTGGATGGGCAGGGAGGTCCCAGAGCAGAGCCATACTGCCAAATATATTGTATATATTACTGCAAATGGAATAAGTTCTTTGACTAAAGTGGTCCTGACTGAACTGGAATTCAGTGGTGGGATGTGCGCTACTGCTCCTTTCGCTCTACACCAACGACTACACCTCAGGAGACCTGTCTGTTAAACTTAAATTTGCAGATGACACAACAGTCGTCTGCCTCATCCCGGACGGTGACTAGTCGGCATACAGACAGGAGGAGAACCTCCGGTGTGGTCAGAACAACCTGGAGCTGAATGTTCTTAAAACCCCCATCATCATACTAAACAACACTGTGTTTGCTGTGGTAACCTTCAGGTTTCATGGGATCCATCATCTCCCAGGATCTAAATTGGACTTCCAACAGAGATCCCATCAGGAAAAAGGCCCAGCAGAGGATGTGGGCTACTTCCTGCTCTGGCTGAGGAAGTTCAACCTGCCTCAAGAGCTGCTGACACAATCATACACAGCAATTATCTGTCTGTTCTCTGCGCGTCCATCACTGTGTGGTTTGGATCGGCCGCCAAACAGGACCAGAAAGGACAATCAGGACTGCAGAGAAAAATCATTGGTGTCAGCCAACAATGTTGTTTATTTCTGTATAAGTACATTGAAAGCAACACAATACCGGAGTCAAATTCCTTTTATGTGTTCACACTTACTTTGCCATTTAAGCTGATTCTGATTATTTTCTTATGTGAGTATGTGATGTTTGTTGTGTCGTTATGTTATGATTTATGACTGCATACTTACAAATACTTTATTATTGTACGTTTTCTTTGTTGAAATAAAAAAAATAATAAAGGTGAGGAAATAAGTGTCTCAAAGAGGTAGACTTGGTTAGTTAGTAGTTGGACTTTTATAAATAAAAAAAACAACACATGACTCAAGGTCCACTTACTACCTTTCTGGAGCTTTCATTCACATCTCATGTCCTCCTCAGAGGACAGAGTTTGCTTGGTTGTCATCAGGTGACCCAAGAATGGACCGAAGTTCCCTTTTTTAGGTCATGTGATGTCAATGGAGCTACTCCTTTAAAGGGGATCTATTGGCAGAAATGGAATATAATATTAATAAGCATGTTTTCTTTAGTGTATAATGATAATAACAATCGTGTTTTCGTTAGCTTAAAATGAGCCCTTCATATCTACATAGGGAGCGAGTCCTCTCTCCATGGAATCTGCCATGTTGCACCGCCATGTTTCTACAGTAGCCCAGAACGGACAAACCAAACACTGTTAACTTTTCCTGTTGGGGCCGTAGTCGATAACGTTACTCGCTCCCGTCACCGCTGCTCTCTCTCGCTTGCTTCACCACTCACTTCCCACACACACACACACACACACTCTCCAACACGCTTGGCACACAGGAGAGGCTTCAGTTGGTTTGGAATCTCCTCACTTCACCACTAGATACCACCAGATCCTACACACTGGACCTTAAAGGAAGATGGTAGTAAGTGGGCCATTTTTTTCCTTTTAAATCAAACTGCCATAATATTTGTCTTTTGAAATGATTTCAGAAATTATGACAGTTGAATCATCAGAATCAGCTTTATTGGCCAAGTAAGCGTGTGCACATACAAGAAATTTAACTCAGTTTTTGTTGTTGTTGACATTTCCTGACTCTGGAGGTGTATAAGTCCTGGATAGAGGGCAGGCTGGCACCAATGATTCTCTGCAGTCCTGACTGTTGTGGATCTTGTGATCCACTGACAGGTAGAGGCTGGGGCCGTGAGCTGGGTCAGTTTGGAGCGGAGGATGACTGGGCTAATGGTGATGAACGCCGAGCTGAAGTCCACAAACAGGATCCTTTACACGGTCTGGCGCTGTGCCCAGAGGCCGATGGACTTTTCCTTTTTGTTAAGAATTCAGTCTATCTCGTGTTTATCTTTTTACTGGCTTATTAGTTCTGATGATTTTGGTTTCTTGGTTTTTATGTGATATTCCTTGTTTCGTTAGTGTTTCCTGTTTTATTTTGATATACTCACCATGTGTGTCATATGTCAGCTTGATTCCTGCATTTGTGTTTTCCCGCCTTAGTGATTGTCTGCCCCGCCCTGATTTGTTCCACCTGTATCTCATCATCTCCTTGTGTATTTAGTGTTTCCCTGTCTCTGTGCCCCTCGTGAGTTGTGTTTCTCCTGGTGTTTCCCCTCTCATGAGTTTTTTTTCCCAGTATTTGTGATTTTACTTTGTGGATTGGCTTTTTGCAAACTTCCTGCTGGACCTGCTGCATTTTTGTATATTGTAAGTTTTTTGTTATTAAATCATTGAACTCAGCCTGCTGCCTCCTCATCCTATACCTGTGTTTGGGTCCAAGTTGTGCTATACCAGTAAACCTGACAATCCTTGCTTATGTCCCTGCAGAGTCGAGGTGTTGCAGGATGTAGTGTAGTCCCATGTTGACTGCATCATCCACTGACCAGTTTACCCTGAAGGCAAACTGCAGGGGGTCCAGCAGAGGTCCTGTGATGTCTAGTCTCTCTAAGGATTTCATGAGCACAGACATCAGGGCGACAGGCCTGTAGTCATATTAATCCTGTGATGGAGGGTTTCTTGGGGACGGGGGTGATAGTGGAGCATTTGAAGCAGGAGGGGACTTCACACAGCTCCTGTGGTCTGTTGAAGATCTGTGTGAAGATGGGGGCCATCTGGTCAGCACAGACTTTCAGACACGCCGTCTGAAAGGGCTGAATCGCATCATCTTCACAGATCCTGAGTGCAGGTGGGGGAGGTCCTCTGCTGATTTATTTTTCTTCATTGCACTGAAGCAGGAGCATTTCTATGGGTCTCCAGAACCGTATGTAGAAAACAATAAGTATAGTGTGTTTCTGTTTTTTAAATTAATTCACCATGCCAGATCATCTGCACAGGTGATTTATCAGAATATTTGCTTTGAAGCAATATCAGCTTATAGAAATAGTAGCTAAGATTGTCAGCGTTCCAGTGGAAATCTAAATGATTTGGCTCTACACCTCCTCTCTGCTGGCCCTTCTTTGGATCATCACGAAAACAATCTTCATCAAAGTCAAACTATTCAGACACCTTCAGTCCATTGTATGGATCGTCATAGATGCTGTGCAAGTTCAAATAGGCAACAAATCAAAAGCCCTCCTTCTTGGCTCCGACCTTTTTTTTTTTTCTGCCCCATGACTGATGGCTGCTGCACCTTCCCGTCCAATCCTTTGGCTAGTCTTTGGCCAGATGTTTAGACATCATCCGTTATTTTGCAGAAAATACCTTCGGCTCGGTGTTTCAAGCCTCTCCTCCTGATGCTGAGGCTATCATCCATGCTTATATCTTCCCCTTTTTAGATATCTCTACTTGACTACTTGAAATACTGCATTTTCCGGGGAACCAACATCTGTCTTCTCAACAAATCGTAATGAGACACTCAGTCAGCCCCCCCATTCTCATTCTCCCATCCTGTCCATTTATAGGGCTGTCACCATATCAGATTTTCCCTACATAATGATCTTGGCCATAAGAATTTACAATAACGATGTTGTCGCAATATCTATAGAAAAATAATGCAGTCAAATTAATTTTTCACTTGTTTAATTGTGTGTTTTGTCTATTTTTTGGCAAAAAAGAATTACACTCAAAATACAAGTCTGTAACCATAGCTGTACAAAATCTTGATTTAATAGGCACTGGATTATTTACATGATATGATCATGTGTATTATTAACATGATATTCATTTTTTAAATATCGCGAAGCCCCTACTGTCCATGTTTACATCCTAAAGGCTTCCCTTTAGTATTAAAGAGGACCTATATGCTTTTTCCCTTTCCTTTAGTGCGTTAGTAGTACACTTCATTGCAGCAAGATAATTAAAGCTGCACCAATTAATATTTTCATACTAACAATGGAAAAAAATGTATTTGTCATCAGTCTTTTGTAGTGACAAACCGACAGAGAATTACTGCCAGGCTCTGCAGTTTCCATCTGCCTTGTTTTCAAAGTTTCAAAGCTTGTGAGTGAACACAGTGAAGCATTTAGCAGCTAAAGAGTCAGATATGAGCTAAAAGAAGAGGGAATATTGAACTTACATTCACCAGATGGCCAGACACACGACTCCAAATGAATACTGTTGTTGTTCTGGTCTACTGGATGTTTGTCAAGCATTTGCTAACACATTTGTTATGTCAACTTCAAGACTTTCAGCTGGTATTAAGTTAATTTAGAAAAGAACAAGTCCTGATCCATCTGTAAACAAACGGTTTCCCCAGCAGAGCATTTCCAACCTCAGGACTAACATGCTATCACATCATCATCATCATCATCATCATCATCATCATCAAAATTAAGGTTTTTTAATGCACAAACTAACAGAAGACATTAACAAAATCTAAGTTATTAATGTTTGTGATGCTGTTAAAGGTTTGTCAACAATGTTTGCTGCGATAAAGTTGGCTTAATACACAAGAAAATGTGAATATTTTATCATTAAGTCAAGGTCCTGTTAGTATACTTGTAATTTTTATGTTTAAAAAATATGATTTGGGCATTTAAGTGTAACGGACTCTGCACATGTCATAGCTCATACTGTGTTCCAACTCTGCCATCAGAGAAAACAAGCCGAATCAAATCAAAATGAAACCGTGATTTGCCCAAATTAAAGCTGTCCTGTCACAAACACTGAGATGATCGGTCAGTACAGTGATTTGCTTTAAAACTTTTTTTTTAAATTCTAAAAGCAATTATTTAATACAATAATATACAGGATTGGTTAAAAGACCAAGATAATTTAAATAGAAGACATTTTCATATGTTTTCATGAATTGAATGATCTTTATCATAGTAATGTTCTGTTAACTCCTGCTGTGATCAAATAGATGACATGTTTAGGTACAACCTGCAATAAAAACTGGAAACCAAGAAGATTTCAACATATCCACACCCTTAAAGATGTTGATGCCTTGAGTTTATAAGATTAAGCCAACTCATAAATGTTTGCATTAGTGGGGAATGTAAAAAGCTTCATTGCAAAAGTTGTGTTCTTTTTATTTTTATTTTTTTTATTAAATAATTTTAAATACAAATCGAACCAATAAGTAACCTGTCTCTCATCCTTAGAAATATATTTTTTAAAAATTAATTGTATTGACTGCTTTGCAAAACAAGCCCATGCATATTTTGGTTAATTTTTTTTAATTTATTTTTTAATTGAATAATTTTAAATACAAATCGAACCACGAGCAATAAGTAACCTCTGTCTCTCATCCTTACAAATGTATTTAAAAAAAAAAAAAAAAGTAGCCTATTTGATCATTTTATTGACTGCTTTGCATAACAAGCCCATGCATAATTTGGTTAATTTTTTTTAATTTTTTTTTATTAAATCATTTTAAATACAATCGAACCATGAGCAATAAGTAACCTCTGTCTCTCATCCTTACAAATATATATTTTAAAAAATGTAACCTATTTGACCATTTTATTGACTGCTTTGCAAAACAAGCCCATGCATATTTTGGTAAAAAAAAAGATGCATTTTTTTTAAATAATTTTAAATACAATCGAACCATGAGCAATCTGTCTCTCATCCTTACAAATATATTTAAAAAGCCTTTATTTGATCATTTTATTGACTGCTTTGCAAAACAAGCACACGCATATTTTTGATTAATTTAAGGCTAAATATATTTCATAAGGGCACTTTAGAATATGGCTATAACCCACATAAATCTATAATGTCATTGTGTTTATATTAGGCTATGAGCTGCACCATTTTCCTTCACGGTGAAGCATTTAAACGCCTTTTTAGCGACTCATGGCACTACAGATCAAATCAGCTTGAATGATTCATAAACATCATAAAAAAAAAAAAAAGGGTTGAATCCTCACCTGTGTCATTATCAGACTTCCTCACATATTTCTTTGTGTCCTCTGCCCAGGACAGCGGGAAGGCGAGCAAGAAGAGGCACAACAAGTGTCTGCCGGTGATCCTCCTCATGATGATGATGATGGTGAGATCTGTTGATGAATAGGTGAATAAAAAAAATAAAAAAATCTCACTTTAGTAAAATAAATCTCAGACTGTCAGGTGCTATGTGGGGGGAATTATCTCCGACTCACCTACTTCTTCTCCTTTAAAGCCTGACTTTATCTCCCTCGGGTTTCTCTCTGGCTGTGTGAGGAGATCTCTCTATAAGGAGGTGGGCGACGCACGACAGAGACCGACAGGCTGCGCCCCCACGTGACGGGCTCGACGCACGGCAGGAGATGTGACTGTTGCCCTGGCAACAGACAACAGGTCAGTCTAAGAGAGAGAGGTAGGAAATTACTAGTTTGTGTCAACAAGCATAACACCTACTACAGAATAGCCAACTCCACTGCAAGAAAAAGCATTCAAAACCTCACTTAAAGCTGCAGTAGGCAGAATATTTTGGCATCATTGGGCAAAAAAATCCATAGTAACCTTTCAGCATATTGTAATTCAAGCGTTCTGCGAGAAAACATCTCTGTGTTGTCTAGATAAAGTACGCAAATTCTCAGAATTTTGTCTCAAAACCAGAATTTTTTAAAGGGACTATTTGTAACTTTCAGAAATGCTTGTTAACAGCGACACCTGTGGCCGTTAAGTCAATGAAAGTCAGCGTCGGGCTCGCGCTTGCTCGCTCTAAATAGACATGAACGAGCATCGCTTAAAACAGTGAGGCAACACACGTCAGCTAAAACCACAATATCACTCTATATTTCACCTGCTTGACAGTAATGTTAGCTGACCAGACTGAGGTCTCTCCATGAATCACTGCTGATCATAGTGTTGGCTTTTCCTGCTTCAGCGTCGGTGCAGGGGCTCTGAAGCAGCGGGGCTCTGAAGCAGCGGGGCTCCGCAGCGAGTAACGTTATCGTCTCCCGCCGCAGCCGGAGTGAGCAGGAAGACAGCGGCACCCGGTCGGAGGCGATAACGTTTCTCGCTGTGGAGCCCCGTCACTTCACAAGATATGGGAAACCTCTGTTGGTCTGGAAGAGCTGCAGCAGTTATTTCTGCACAAACGTCCACTGTACATTCACTAGATATTCTCAGAGTTAAACTAACTCTTCTGCAGTGTGGAGTGAGCGCACATGCACGTCTAGAGGTGGAGCGAGACAGCGAGAACGCGCGCGCTGTCTGAGTGAAGGCAAGCAGCGGAGGAGCAGAGACTTCAGCCACACGCGAGCGCGCATAGGCGAGCGCGCATAGGCGAGCGCGCATGTGTCCCGACCCGATACATTTATACACTTAAAAAGTTACAAACAGTCCCTTTAACACTAGTTTGAAATCTGCCTTCACACGCAAACCCTGGTGATTGCCTCAGTCATAGAGTGATGTCATAGTGTGAAGTGGCAGTTTTGCCTGGGCAGTAAGCTCATCAAGATAGTGACTTGTTCTTGGTGTCTGAGATTGTGGGTTCGAGACCCTTTCGTGATAGAATGATACTTAGAGGTCCCATATTGTAAAAAGTTAGATTTTCATGTCTTTTGTATTATAAAGCAGGTTTAAGTGCTTTATAAATACTGTTAAACTATCAAAACGCTCAATATACGGAGAAATACACACAGCCCGTATTCAGAAATGCATGCGTTTGAAACAAGCCGTTAGGATTTCTGTCCATTTGTGATGTCACAAATCTAAAATATTTAGACCGTTACAGGGTTTTAAATATAAACAGTCTAAATGTGTCCCAGTTTATTTCCTGTTTTAGTGTATGTAAATAACATCAGCTGACAGGAAGTAAACATGGACCCAAGCTGTTGCCTAGCAACACAATTCTGTTGCAATTCTGTTGAAATGCAATAAAACGGAGCATTTCAGACAGAGAGTAAAGACAGGTATATTCAGGCAGACATTATGAGGAAAATAAAGTTGTTGTTTTTTTAAACATTACAGCATGTAAACATGTTATAGTAGAAACACAAAATACAAGTATGTATCTGAAAATGAGAACGATATGGGACTTTAAAAAAATCCCAGGTCATTTCAGAGAGAGCATTCCTATTAGCTGTTAATTCAATGGAAGCAGCTGTCAATCACTCGTGAACTCCGATCAAACGGTCAAACTAGGCAGCGCTGATCAAATATGAATCAATATTCTGTTACTGTAATGCCTATTTCCTGCCTCAAATGTTTTCAGAAACATCTTGTTCTGTACTGGAGCAAATATGATTAAAAAACATTGTTTTTATAAAACCATTAATTGATTCTAGTTTGTCCAGTTTGTTTAATTCACAACGTTAAAGCAGCATTAGGCGAGATTGGAGCAAATATGATTAAAAAAAGTAATTTTTTTAAACGGTCACTAAATCCTGTCAGTAGTGCATGAGACAGGTAATCTGAAAAAAATCATGTTCCTCTGTGTCCTCCGGTGCTCCTAATGGCATCTGCAAGATTTCAGAGACCGGAGGAAAACAACCAATCAGAGTCGAGCTGGAGCTTGCCGTCTCTGAGCAGCTGTCAATCACTCACAAACTCCAATCAAACTGTAAAACTAGGCAGCGCTAGTGTGAAGTAGTCATTGTGCAGTAAAATGTTAGTGTAGTGTAGTGTAGAATAGTCACTCATGACTCTTACTCACATTGGGCTCACCTCTATCGTGAATATAGAAAATAAACCAATCCCCATTTTTTTTAGGGACCACCTGGAACTCCCCTAAGGACCGCTGAGGGTCCCCGGACCCTTAGGTGAGAACCACTGCTTTATATGATGTTTTTGGATTAATATCACTGCTGCATTAATGTGTATGTTTATTTCACATATGCATTTTACTGCTGTAGTTGTGCTATTAACTCTTTTATATAGTGTTGTGTTGGGTAGTTTATTCTACAGTAATGCATCATATTCTATAAGATCATCATATTGTTGCGACTGCCAACATTCCCCATAGTGTTTGTTGTTTTCTGTTCCAAAGTGCATGTTGCTATTTGTAGGTGTTTGGGATGTGTCTGTTCAGAACATGGGGTTTATATTGGTAATTGTCATATTTGTGCTATAGTGATAGGTGGCTGTTACATTTCTTGAACAAGCTGTATTTTATTGATGTGTTTACGTTTTCATGTTTCCTGTGAGAAAAGATAATATGAGGGTTGACATCACTATGAACATTTGTCTCACTTGATGTCTTTTATTACAGGGTTGACATCACTATGAACATTTGTCTCCTGTGATGTCTTTTATTACAGGGTTGACATCACTGAGAAATTCTTCCTGCCTCTCAATTTGCACAATCGACCACGTTAGGATCAGCAGTGATACTCTTCCGGAGAGAATAATCTGCATAAACAAGATAGCCACTGTGAGATAAATTGAAGACGAGCTGGAACCCTTCATCCGTATCTGTGAAGACTTACCTCGCAGTAATCTCTACAAACAGATTCTGCAACTTCACCTAGGCCTGGTGTTGGGAGAGAACGTCCCCTTTGGTTGGCCTGGAGGCTTGCTGGGAGTGGAAACCAGCCATGCCACCCGACCTTCGATCGGCGGGGATGCCCAGATCAGAGCTTAAATTCAATACTGCTACCCCATGCCAGACCAGGACGACGCTGTGGACGCCCCTCCATCCACAGAGTGATGGGTTGGTGGCTTATGACACTCACTGCCAAAGGCAGGCCCTTTCGACAGCTCATCAGCCAGTGGATGGGCCCTTGTGAGGTGTTGAACATTGCACTTTGTCGCAATGTTCTTGAATGTTTATGTAAAGCACTTTGAATTGCCCTGTTGTTGAAATGTGCTATACAAATAAAGCTGCCTTGCCTTGCCTTGCCTTGTTGGAGCAGTTGTTGGACCTTGTGTCCGGGGAGGACGGTGGTTCACCGAGACCGTTTGGCACCCTAAAGCCCGCTGGCGGAATGAGAGGGACCACCACACCAGCCCAGCCAGCCCGGTACAACACCCTTGACATCCATCGCCACAGACCCTGGGACTGTTATGGATCGGATGGGGCAGAGGGCAGAGACCCCATGGCCTCAGCGGCAGACCCCCCATCGTTATTGTGTTAAGCGGGTGAGTTGCCAAGGACAGGCGACCTGCTGGTGGGGGCAGTGTAGCGACGGCCCACATTTCCTATCATGCCTAGTGCTGGACTGAGTAGTTAAGTGTGCTGTTTATGTTCCAAAGTACAGATGTTACTTTTCGTTGGTGTTTTTGTGATGTGCTTGTTCAGAAAATTTATGTTGCTAGGTGTCATTTTTGTGCTGGTTTTAACCATCAGGGGGTGGCTGTCGCCTCTCTTGACCCCAGCTGTATTTTGTGAATGTGTTTATCTGCTTAGTTCCCCTGTTCCCTTGTTTTCCCTGTGATTAATGTAAATAAAGGGTTGACATCACTGGGAGCTGACTTCAGACTCACATTCCGCGCCGTGTCCCTCAGTATATTTGTTTGTTGACTGTCCTGTGAGAACTACACACACAAAAAGTAAATTTTCCATGTGCTCAGGAAAATAGCCCTGTTTTCAGATTTGTGGCGATGCATTTTCCATTTGATCCAAGACGGCTTTTGATTAGATTATTTATCTAAAACAGAGCCATGAGGAGGTGCAGAAGTCTAGTTTTCTCTCAGAACACTTGAATTACAATATGCTGAAAGGTTATTGTGGAATTTTTGCACAACTATGACATTCTGCCTACTGCAGGTTTAAGTACAGTACTAAATTACATCCCACCACTGTTGAGGACATAAGTGGTATTAAGGAGGTTACTGATTTCCTATATTGCAATATGGACCAACAAGCACTAGGACCAGTCATTCACTCAAGTAGGCTGCTAAATACACACAAGTACTTTTTTTTTTTTCACAGAAGAAATTTTGACATGTCACAGTAGGAAAATCACAGGTGTAAATAATGAAATTAATGATGGCTGAATTAGCTGCTTTGATATCAGGATCCAGGTATTGTGTATGCTGATTTAGTAGTTTAGTGGTATTAGTTACACCTGTGCTTTCAACTAAAGTATGTCCTCAAGCTGGTAAGCTCAGGAGTTCCCCTTTAACATAACATCTGATAAAAGTAGTAAGCATGTACAAACAAGGCTGTATCAAATTAAATTAAAGCTGCGAGCAGCGATGAACGGGCCCTCGCCCCCCTCTTGCGCGTCGGGGGTGCCGGCGGGACGCCGACTGATGCGGCCGGGCATGGCGAAACCGAAACTCTGATGAGCGCCATGACGCCTGCCAAAAGACTCTACGACAAACGATTCATGAGTTATAAAAAGGGGGCGTG